>PVLA01007488.1:7364-104323 GCA_004027455.1 Hydrochoerus hydrochaeris | reverse complement strand
CATTCATGGCCAAGCCCATTCAGGTACATTATCATCAATTGGAGATGACAGATCAAGAAACTTGGAGGGAAACAACCCCTACAAATGGCCCATGTAATGATGTGTGAGCCAACTGCCCTGAGACTGGACAGGCAGCCAGAGACAGGCAACTGGGACACATATGTTACGCCACCAGCCACCTAAGACAGGCACAGGACCAATTGCTGTCCTGCAGGCCCATGACGGGTAAGGCCTGATTGGGTTCATATGAAGAGTCCTTGACCTAAGACAGGCGCTGTCCTCACAGGGCCTGCCATACTCTTATAAAGTGATAAGGGAGGAGATGTAGGGAGCAGCATGATAGCTTCATGGCTGCCGCTCCATCTCTCCCTCCTGTGGGCGTCCAGTGCGTCGGCCTACATTTCCCAGGATCCTTTCGCCCCACCCAGGAAATGACAGTGACCCATCCGTAACTTCCTGCCCCCACTTCTTTATAAGCCAGGACATTGTTCAATAAAACGAGGTTTGATTGGGAAACTTCAACTTGCCTCCCTCTCTCTCTCTTCACCCTGCCCCTGCCCCGTTTTCCTTCCTCTAAGGGAAAACCCACGCATTGGTCCGCAGGCCGGATCAATGTTAGGAGAAACTTTGAATTGGCTTTCTTCCAAGAAGCTCACATTAAAATATTCGCATGACCCTAAAATTGCGTTAAAAATAAAAAAAGCTAAAGCACTCAGAACACGTTGATGGGAATTCCACATGAACACAGTATGGGTTAATCACACATTTCATCTTCTTAATTTCTTAAAGCAGTCTTTTCTCTAAGCAGATAAAAGGTTGGAAAGCAGAGAGGCTGAATTAAAAATACAAAGAGATCATATTTTTCTGAAACATTTAGAGCCATCATATTTATAATAAAATGTTTATTTTTTTTAATTGAGTAGAAAAGAATTTCAATAGCAACGGATTAATTTGATTCAGGAGCTTAATGTGAACCAGAGACAGTGAAATAGAAATGGAGTAAGTTCACTATTTCCCGAGGAGTAAGGCAGGATGACGCATTTACATTAAGCAACTGGATCACAAGTTACATGACACTACTCAGCCCTCTGGGATTTTTATGCATGGCATTTTAAGCCCCAGTGTTTGAAAATATTACATTGTTGTTTTTCAAATACCCTCATAGTTCTGAAAAGTTTTGAACTTGTTTAATTCATCTCGTCTTCTCCCTCTTCAAAGATGTTCCATGACATCTCTTTTGAAAATCAAGACTGCTTGAACTTTAGCTGAGAGTAATGCAATTTCAATCTTGCCCACAATACTGACTACATCCTCTTTCTGTTCTCTTGGTTGTAGTCAGAAGAGCCACTGCCCAGCATGAACAATAGGACCCCTTTTCGGTTCTGAGGGATTGGCTCTTGCGGAACAGCAGTGCATAGAAATAATCCTTGGCAGTCCCATGGGTGACATTTCTCCTTCCTTATCACCCATGCTGCACACAGGCAGAACTTGATAAGACACCCTGAAAGAAGATAATAGCTGCTATCAAGCTGTCTAGGTAGAAATAATAATAATAATCTGTTTATGGGAAAGCAGCTGTCCTATTGTTCTGGATTTCATGATATCCTAGAGTCAGATCCTCACTCCCTTGCCAGCCCATCCCCTCTCTCCTCATGCCAACCCAATCACTTTGGGACTTTAATGATGAGCATTTTTTTTTTCCTGGTCTTTTGATACGATAGACAAGGCTGCATGTAAATACCCCATAATCATATTCAACCAGAGGATAGGCTTAAAAAACCAGGCAAGAGACATTTTATGAAAAGATTGGGAGGCTGGGAAGATTTTTCAATGGAAGATAGGTAAGTTCACTATTTTGTTTTAAAATATGCATAAAACCAAGAAGGACAACAGATGAATAGTTCAGTAATCGCTGCACTCTGAAATGGTAACCCCAAAGTTTCAAAGTTAGGCTTTAATGTCTCAGAGTCAAACTCCAAAGAATTGTGATAGGCTGCTTTGTCAGCCACAGAGGTCACATCAGTGTGTGTTGCTTTACAGAACAGACAAAGGCTCCGAGGCAAGCTAGCGGTCACCTCACTGTTGTGTCCTCTGAGCCACGTTGCTCTCCTGGCTGGGAGGAAAAGAAAAGTCTCTCTGGGCTGAATATGCGATGAGTTCACTTCTCAGTGTTGAGAGAGAGAACTGCCTTGAACGGAATGGCACAGGGATGCCCCTTTCCTTATCCGTGCCCCTGAATCTGGGTGAAGAACCAGGTAGCCATGCCCTTCAGGGGACGCAAACAGTTGAAGAGAATCAAATAGAGGTCACTACCTTTGTCCCTCCTGAAACACTAAATCACAGCTAAAGTTTGTACGTTCCTTTCCAGGAGGGGAGAGATCTTTCACTCTAGAAATAGTTAACTCATAAATGCTGTATCACTGTCATGAGCAGTGTCAGACTGCTTTAGCCTCTTCTTGTCTTCTCTGAAAATCATCAGCACCTCCACCTTACCAGGCTGAGGTCACTGTCTGCCAGTGACCACCTTTGAGTGAGGCATGGCAGTGAACAAAGAGTAAGAAAGAGGAAAGTTCAGGGCACGGTAAGTGAAGACACTGCCTGGAAGAATTTCCCCTGACGAGTTCCCCATACTGTGGGGTACAATTACTCTGAAAGCTCAGAGCTCTCTGCCTGTGGGTGCTGCTAGTACTTTCTTTACACCACAAGGTCATTCATAGCTGAATGATAGCTCTTCTTTCTCTTCAAGTGGATGAATTCTACCTCTGACACTATCTGTGTGCCTGTGAGTTTTCTAGGACACAACTTACTAATACATAAAATGATTCTATCTCATGAAGTTTTTTAATTTTTATGAAGTTTTTTTTTAAATATTCAGTGCATTAAAATGTGTGAGTGTAAAATGTTTACCACAACATTGACAGGCAATAAGTTCTGGATAAATGGTAGTTGTTACCATCACTTGGTATCAGCAGCCACTCCATGGTAACTATCAAAGAGTAAAGTGAAAGGACAAATGAAATACACACACAGATAGAGAATACCTAAGCTCACACTGTGTACAATGGTTCACACTGTGTATGAATGCACACACACACACACATACACACACATCTACACACATATCCTACCATCCTCGCACTGAACTCTGCACTTCTCTCTGCCCAGCTCAGACCTTTGCACGGGATCCTGTCTGTTGCACTTCAGGGCTGTGTGAGAGAAGGGAAGAAGCAGACCACAGTGTTCAGGCATTCTTCTTTCCAGAAGCTTTCCTCTAATTGATAGCATCAGGGTCCCTACAGGCTTTCCTCTGAGACACCATTTGGCGCTCTGGAGTGTCACCGACCCTGAAGGGATACTAGCACCATGCCTCTCACCACGGTCAGGACACCAGGCCCACAGAGGCACAAGCATCGGGGATGGATGGAGTTGTGTCAGCTGGCCAGCATGAGATGTGGCAGAATTCAGCAAACAAGGAGATACGGCCCTTGATTTGCACTTCCCCTTCCCAGCAGTCCTGTTTTGCAGGTCTCTATAAATCACACATGTCTACAGAATTCTGGAAATATCTGGATTCAGACTTGGCATCTCTTCCATAGGACATCAAAGGGGTTAATGTCTGGCCAGTAATCAAAGTCTGGCAGCGCCTACCACACACATAATAGGCATTGTTGTTCTTGAGAGTTTGTCTGTTTTTTCTGGCAGGCTTGACTGTTTGGAACCAATTCTGAAACAGAAAAAGAAGAAAAAAAATCAGTCTGCTGCTTTTTTTTTAAATTTTCTTTCTTTCTTTCTTTCTTTCTTCCTTTCTTTCTTTCTTTTTTAACACGCATATGTAGCAAAACATAAGGCTGGTCTTAGAACGGTTGTTTTGTTAAATTTCCAAGAAAGTTGGTGGCTTACTATTCAGAGAAGATGATTTGCCAACTTAAAACACATCTACTTCAAAAGACAGGGAATTTATATCCACACATGCGACAACACCGGGTGGTACAGTGGCTGCCTGCTCTCAGACACGAAGCCGCACGGGACAGCTGTGTTAGCTGGTCAGTGCACTATGGCTGGCCCACTCATCTACATAGAATATCCATTTGTGTGACGTTATTAATGTGCTTATTCATCAACCTTCCCAGGTCACTTGCAACCTCAGAACGTGCTTGTCACTCCCACCTGATGGGCCCCCAGATGTTGCCATCTGAAACACAAACATGTCTTTCTAATTTACTGACACAGCAAAACCCATTACAGTTACCAGATCTCATGCCAGTGGGCAAGGTGAGGTTTTATTTTTTCCCCAATCTCTCATAAACCAGTACTTTTGTGTAAACCATAATTGTGCCCCTTGTTTTCAGTGGTAAATTCCCATGGAATTTCCAAATACTGACTCTTATTTTCTGTTCTTATCTTTTGTGGATCTTAAGTGGTGTGTGGATCGAACGGACTCACGGGCCACACAATACTGGACCATGGGCTTAGTTGGGTTGGAGGTAGACCAATATTCCAAAGGAAGACTCACGAAATTTTTCTGTAAAGAACCACAAATTATGTATTTTAAGCTTTTCAAGCTTTATAGTCTCCTGGACCTACTCAGTTCACTGTTGTAACATGAAAGCAACCACAGTAAGTCCCCAGCTTGCGGACATTTGAATTTTGAACTCTTGCTGGTCCAAACAGACCTTGTGTTAGGGTCATTCACAGATGAGAAGAATCACGGAAGTAGTTCACAGGTCTGCCAGGTGCTGCAACAGTTGTGCTGTTGTGTGCTTACTGTACAGTGCAATGGTGTGCAGGAGTACAGCATAGTTGGAGATTCAGCATATGTGTGTGTGTGTGTGTGTGTGTTTGGTTTTTTTTATGTTTTATGTTGTATATTTGTGTCAAAGGGGTATGAGACTCACTTTGTCAGAGTTACAAATGAATTTGACTTACATTCTCCTGGAACAGAACTTGTTTGTAAGTCAGGGAATTACTATATAATGAAACTAATGAGCTGTTTTCAATAAAACTTTGCTAAAAACAATCCAAAGGCCTATGGAAAATGATGATGATAGCTTTTACTGACAAGCTACTATGTGTCAGGCTCTTCTTATTCTCCCATTATGCTATAGCTTAGCTGACATTGTTTTACATTTATAAGTAATGAAAATGTGACAATAAGTAATTAGGAATCATTTTGATGTATGCCAAAAATTGATGGATGGTCCCTGGCCCCCTACTATATACACACAAAGCTTCCTTATTTAATATCTGAGTACTGAGACTAAGTCATTAAACGAATAGGTCACCAAATAAGGAATTATGTAGCATGTACATTACAATATTCAGAACAAAGGTGTGGTCAAAGGAAAACCAATTTGATGACTTTGCTTTTCTTTGCATGACGCTTACCGGCTATACCATAGTGTATAACAGAACATAAAACTACAGTGATGTACAGTACAATCAACAAAAATTACAGTACTGTATAAACAAGGTGTTCTGTAAATAAAAAAATTAAGTCTGTATCAACAACATGGATAGAACTTCACAAAAAAAAAAAATGTGTCACAAGTCCAAGTAGTGTATTGTAAGTCAAGCAGTTGTTAAACAGTAGCCTGCTCTATGAGAAATACGTGTATATATAATAAATAGGATGTCTTTTTACTATGAATGGAAAACTTACGACGTTAACACCTTCTAGATCATCTTGTTGCCTTTCTAATCTCCTCATCCAACATTCCTTTCAGAAGTACGCAGGGCTTAGTGACTAGTCATCCCACAGGGTCCACATGGAGTCAAGGACAGACCTGGGTACAGACTGTACCAAACATACTCACCCAAACTTTCACATGGTTAGCAACTACATGTTGGTGTCTACTGTGTGTCAGTCACTTGTCATCAGTGGGACTAGCAGAGTGAGCAAAATGCACAGACTCCTGTCCTCTGTTAAGTAAAACAGTAAGTTACAAAACACTATATCTGGTATTACCAATTTTTGGTTTCAAAATGCATAAATGTGTAGAGAAATCAAAGCATTGTCTACAGAGGTGTTCACTGAACTATTTTAATTTGTTGCTGGGAGTGAAATGTGAAGCATATTTTTTATATTTAAGAATATTTTTGATTTGTCCTCCTACAAAACATTTCTAAGAACAAGAATTTAAATGCTGTAAGTATCTGAGTTGGTGAATATATTTATTAGCTTGAGTATAGTAATCATTTCACGATATACATGTATCACAATACATGATGTACATTTAAGTGCATGTGATTATTTTGTCGATTACAATCACAAAAGGGAAAAACTTTATATTCCAGTAAGGAAAAATAAATAAACAAAAATAAATATACTGGCTGTGGGGAGTCAATGTTGGAAGAAAAATAAATAATAAGATAACCTAAAGTGACAGGGGAATGTTTCTTTTTTATCCAACTCTTTTATTTTTTTTCACCAAGTTATGTAAACTTTGAAAAACTTATGCTCTCAAATGTTGGTACTAGATACAAAAACATTTATGGAATATATTCACACCACACAGTCCCAGTCATATAGGAACAGTCATATAAGGTGCCAGTTATAACGGAAGAAGGACATTGAGGAAGACACTAATTCATTTGCTTATGCTGTAAATATATTTTGTTTACTCCATGCGGGGCACTGTTTTTCAAACAGGTAATGCAACAGCAAAGAGAAAACAGATACTAACTCTTGTGGACTTTCTAGTATTGCCATTATGTTCAAGAGAGTCAGAGATGAATAAAAATTATAATAAACCTATGTTTATAGGTGTTAACTACAATGGAGAAGTGACCAGACCCTGCAGGGTAAGACTAAGTCTATGGAAGAGGCTAGGTCGTCCTTTGAAATAGCCAAGCAGAGTTCTCTTCATCCGGAGTACGCAGTCCCAACACCACCTAGCAGAAAATCAAGCTCTGCCTTTCAGGGGGCTCATCCCTGCAGGCAGCACATTACCATGAAAAGGAAACGCAGGATGTTTTGCGCCGAATGTTCTATTTAAGTCCATAGAGAGAAATGTTATTCTTTCAAAGTCATTTTTGCCCTTCCCTTTCCCTTGCTGGAGAGAAAATATTGAGGATCTGGCAGCTAAAACAATGTCGGGATGGGAGAGGGGAAAGGAAGGAAACTCGGGGCCAGCATTCACTCCATGACTGAACAAGGATGTGGCTGTGGCCCCATCCTCCCGGGTGGGTCACAGGACAGTGACAGCCTGGTGAAGGAGTCTCCAGCCACAGGGTGGTAGATCTGAGACTTTCTCATTAAGCATGGAAGCTGCTTTCCTCAAACAGTAGTGGGATGTTAATATAGATTTTGAATTTTAATCAGATCCAACACTGGAAATGGGTGTTTTTCTCCAAATGTGAAATATTTCTAGGCTTTAAAAAAAATGTCATCCATATAAAGGCTAACTACTGTTTTACATATCAAACTGCCATTATTCATTGGTATTTCAGGAAAAAAAATGTGATGATATAATGAAACATTACTGCAAAGGTTTATTTTTCTATAAACTTTAATTGTTTCTCAGGGTATTTTAAAATCATTCTTACCAAACTAAAATGTTTATTAAGTTTAAGACAAGGATCAGGGGATTTCAGTTGTTGCACCATGAAAACAAACAAAACCATAATCTATTTCTTGGTAATAATACTTCTAATTCGTCAAACATTATGTGGCCTGAATGCTAGGAAAGCCAATAGCAGTAATTCTGCTCCAAAGCAAAAAGGAGTTCAAAAGTCGAGCCCATCTGCCTGGAAGGGATATGCTCAGTAACTATCACACACTCTACCAGCAGTAAACACACTTAGTCAGATGCATTATGGGACTGCAACTCTATGCCAAGAATTTTTCTAAGCATTTTTACAAAATATACTTTAGCAAACCTCACCACTGAGACTGTGATTGTTCCCATTCTGCAGCTGAGAAGAATAGATTCACTGATGTGAAGTAACTTGCCCAAGGGCATACAGCAAGAAAGGCTGGATTCTACTCCAGATGGCCCTGATTCTAAAATCAGCACTCTTGTCACAGAAAGTCTTATTTTTTTTCCTACATTACTCTTTTCCCCATATTCCTTTTAAGAGGTGTGCACGTCTTCTATAATTAAAAAAAATTGTACTTTCTGGAATTGAATTGCTATGTATTTATTAGACCTAATTGACTCATGAAATAAATTTATTCTGCAAACTTCAGAATGGAATAAATGTCTCTGGGATGTTGTAAGGTGGTAGTCTGGGTCCTGGGAGTCTCCACTACTTTTGTTGGGTAAACCAAGCTGTTTTCTATATTTCAAGCTATCCAGAAGTGGGTCAAGCAACAGACAGAAACTCGATCCCATATGCAATCCACTTCTTCCTTCCACCATGAGAATACCCTGAAGGTCACTGAAAAATCAGAACAATGTCAGAGCCAACACTTAGTGGTCACTAGGAAGGAAGCAATGAGAACTCACCAAACCTTCATTGTTCAACTGTGATTTTGGTATTCCTTAGAGAAAATAGAGCCAAATCCCTTAAGTGTCCATGCTTGGGGGATGGCCCTGTCTTGCAAGCTAGATATTTTCCCTCTGTGCATATATTTGGATGTACAACTGTAAGTTTCTAACACATCGCTCTATTATGGAGTATCCAGAGTAAGAAGACAAATATATTGGAGGGAGGACAATTATTTATTCTGTTAAAAGGTTGCTTCACATGAAAATAGAAATCTCTATTGCATTTGTTTGGAATGTAAATTCTGCAAAAATGTGAGATGTCAGTTTTAACCCCATGGGACAGAAAGACTGGGAGAGCAAGCATCCCATGGCAGGAGGAGGAAATACAGTCAGCAAAGAGGTGAAGGCAGCCCTACAAAGATTCTGAATGGTCTCTCACAACCACTGGCCCCAAGTCCCTTAGAAGGGTGTCCATTTGTATAAATCAAATCTATTCATTTTAAATGATACATACAACCTTTTGAAAGTTCTTCCTAGCTAGTGTACCTGAACATTTTTATCAGTCAAAGAGAAAGTTAGTCCTGTGGGTGTCAGGTTTGATATGCATCAGATGCACTCAGAATGGCTTTCGGCTGGCTTGATTTGGACATCACGGCTGAAAATTCTGATTCTGTAGACCTAGGGGAATCCAGACATAGGAATTTTACTAAGTGTACTTTCGATCTCCCCAACTACCACCCACGATTGTTAAATTCATCTAATTCTGAGAAACCCTGAGGTAGTTAATGAGAAACAGTAGACATTTCCTCCCACTTTAGAGAAACAAGGAAAATACTTTATAAGACAACTATGAAGTAAGAAATAATTCCTGACTTTTTCAAGATATCAATTGAAAAGGTATGTATAGCCTTTGTAAAAACAAACTGAAGGTTTACAGCTCCTTAATATAAGGTGTTTAGTTTGTGAAGTGTATATGATTTAAAATTAAAAAGGGGCACTGGAATGGATCTCTGGAAACCATCGCTTAATTTTGGCCCTATTTTGTACCCCTTTACACAGCCTCTTTATTTCTCTCATTGCAGTTTTTGAGACATTCTAGGCAAGGATCAACAGATACTTCATGGAAAACAAGAAAGTGAAAAACACTAGCCCTTGTAAGCCTTTATGAACTAATGTGCTCATATTCCTGAATTAGCCCATTTTACATTGCTATAGCAAAATACCTGAGGCTGGGTAATTTATGAGGAGAAAGTAGGATTTATTTAGCTCTCAGTTTTGGAGGCTAAAAGTTCAAGATCCAGTTACCCCATCTGTGTAGGTTCTGGTAAGGGCATCACAGCAGTTGGCAGTACAAGGGCAGGAGTGTACCTGAAAGAAATCACAGAGTGAAACGAGAAGCCAAAGGCATCCAAAGGCCGGACTCATTCTTTTCATATGGCTCACTCTTACAAAACCAGCACAAACTCCTTGTGAGTCCAAGGTCACCACTGACCTAATTATCCTACACTAGGCCCTACCTTTAAAGAATTTCCCCCATCTCAATGCTGCCATATTAAAGAGCAAGCCTGCAGTACACAAAATGACACACTTAAACTGTATTCAAACATTAGGGTGCACTATCTTAGTCGGCTTGGGCTGCTATACCAAAATATGTTAGAGTAGGTAATAGCCTAAACAGCTGATGCTTATTTCTCACAGTACTTGAGGATAGGAAGTTTAGATCAAGGTGCTGTTCATTTCATTTCCTGAATGAAGGCTCTTTTTCCGACTTGCAAAATGTTGCTTTCACACTGTGTCAAAGAAAGAGACAGAGGAGAGACAGAGACAGAGAGACAGAGACTGAGACAGAGAGGGAACAGAGAGAACACACACTTTGGTCTTTTTTTCTCTCTTTTTATAAAAACACTAATTCCATCATGGGAGTTCTCAGAGCTAATATAAACCTAATTATGGCCTGTTATGGCTGATATCTAGATATCCCTCCAAAGCCTTATGTGTTCATAGGTGGAGCTTTTGGGAATGACTTGACTGAAACCTCTACAAACTATGAGCCAAAATAAACCTCTCTTCCTTTAATTTGTGGGTGTCCATACTTTGTCCCAGTCAAGAGAAAGTAACTAAGACACCTCCTAAAGTCTTCACTTCCAAATACCATTACATTAGGAGGTAGAGTGTCAACATACAAAGCATTTTGGAGGTATGCAAATATTCAGTCCATAGTATGTTCACTTCTTCAGGGAAGAGCCGTGAGGACCAGCGTACACACTGATGTCAGGACATTGTTCCACTCAAATGGATCATTCCAAGTGAGAATGCCAACTAAGTTGTATAAATATGGGGCAATCTTATTTTCAAAACAAAAATCATTGCTGATATTTTCTACTTATCAGTGGTCAGGAATTTGTAGGAATGTATCCTTCTCACTTTTAAATTATTCTTAAAAGGTATCCAAATCAATAGGCAGAGATAGAAAGGAAGATCTTGCACATTATTAAATTTTACATAAATGTTAAAATTCTAAAAAAAAAAAAAGAATTTGTAGGAATGAAAAAATACTGAAGAACAAATTACAAGAATTTAGAGTCAAATATATTAACTACTTATGACAATTATTTGATTACTGCCATTTAGCAACCTTTTCAAAGTGGAAAAAGGAAGACTGAGGTCATCCATCCACCTCTTAGTTATATATTTGGATCCATGAATCATCATCAGTCTACTTCGTGTAACTACTGTCTTTTGGAAGATGTGCTACTTTTCATATTTCAGTTCTTTCTTTCAATTTAGGCAGGTTATAGTTCATATTTTATAAAAGTGTCACGCAATCTAGTAAGTTTGATATTTATATTTAGACATACCAAGGGTGGGATGATTTTCTTCTCCTTCCACATTTCTATTACACTAGAAGGCTGATGAAACAGTGCACATTCCATCATTTTGTTATCTGTTCACTCCCCTCCAGCCAGCACTGTAAAGATTTTTGAGCACAGACATGTTATCAGATCCCACTCCTGAAAATAAGGAGATGGGTAGTGAATAGCTGTTACATTCTAATTATATTAATTCAGACTGCAATTTCATTGAAATATAAAGAACCTGCTGTCAGGGTGGTGTGGACAATGGAGGCTGAACATGTCAACGACGTGACAAATTCCTCGAGCAGAGTGCCAGATGCATTGTTGCCCGAGATTCTTTTCTGAGAGCAAATTCAGTGAGCGCTATCAGTGTCAACCCTGGAGTAGGATTTGGTTCATTTGTTATCTTTCCAAGTTGCAGGTACATCTGCCAGAAGAGTCTGCCAACAGATGAATTGGTAATTAAAATCATTTTCGTCTTTGGGGGAAGCGATTCGGAAATTGTCCCTCTATTATTTTTTTCTTTCCATGTGTAGGGGAGAGAATGCGTTGGTGAATATTGATGAGGATTTGCCATGGGTGATACCAGAATTGTGTGATTCACTAATGCCTTTGCTGTACATGTTAGTACTTGATCACCTTTACTAGGATCCTTTCTTTCAGCTCTTCACATAGAATTTTAAAGTTCTTCGTTTTTGCTAAGACTTTGTCTTCCTTTGTGCTGTAGAGGTCTTTGCCACATGAGTCAAATTCACTTAAATATGGTATTTCGTGCCTCTGCCAACTAATATTCTAGAATACATAATGAATCATGATCAATTATCTTGGGTTTCTTTTATACTAGAAAACCAAGTAGTAACAAAAGGGGAAATCTCTCCATATAGAAGTATCCCAGTCAATAAGTAATAAAGAAATGATTGACTGATACATGACCTTCAATATTTTCAAAACTTGCAGAATATATAACACCAAGGGTGAACCCTAATGAAAAGATGGACTTGGGGTGATGATGATACATCAGTATAGGTTCATCCATTGTTGTAAATAAATATATGATGAGGGAAACTAGTAATTGTGATGGCTAACACATTGTGTCACCTTGAGTTAAGAAGTTCAACTAAGAGACTCAGCAGGGAGCCAGGGTTCTTACTTTGTAAATATCCTCATCCTCAGGACACAGAGATGTTGTGAATGCTATACCTGCCCTGAAGTGGGGCAGGAGGTAATGGCCTGTATACAATATAAAGGAAGAGAAGAGGTTTGTTTTCTCCTCTTTTGCTCTGGCTGCTGCCTTGAAGTGTTGCCCCAGTGCCATGCCACCCTGCCTCGGAGCCAACTGATTATGGACTAAAACCTCCAAAAATTGTAAGATAATAAATCTTTTCTTCCCTAATTTTGGGCATCAGGTATTTTGTCTCAGCAACAAGAAAAAAGTAACCAAGACAGTAATAGAGAAAGATACGCCTGTGTGGAGATATTTAGAAATTTCAGTTACTTTCCACTCAATTTTGCTATAGGCCTGAAATT
This sequence comes from Hydrochoerus hydrochaeris, assembly GCA_004027455.1. NCBI lineage: Eukaryota > Metazoa > Chordata > Mammalia > Rodentia > Hydrochaeridae > Hydrochoerus > Hydrochoerus hydrochaeris. The sequence continues at coordinate 91,512 of PVLA01007488.1, read as the reverse complement.
GCTCTAAAATATAAAGTCTTATTTATTTAAAAGGCATAATATTAAAATACCCCCACTTGCAAAAACTAATGAATTGGCTGGGGATTTAGCTCACTGGCATAAGTGCTTGCCTTGCAAGCGTGGAGTCCTGAGTTCAATCCCCGGTACCAAAAAAAAAAAAAAAAAAAAACTAATGAATTAAATGACCCAGGTGAAAATCCTTAGTAGTTGGTAACATTACACACACACAAACACACAGACACACTTTCACTTCTGGAAATACAATTACTTTACACATCACTAAGAAGTAGTAATGCCAAAAACATGAAACTAAAATCCGATAAAATCTCCAGCTCTGTGAATTTCCAGGAAATATGAAGGACAAGGTGATAAATATGTTAAGATTTCCTTAGAGAATAACATTAAGAAAATGAAGACTGGTGAACAATGTTCAGAAAAAAAAAAAATTTCTGCAACCCAAACTTCCAAGAAAAAAAATAAAGACAAAAATTAAAAAAAAAAACCTAGAAATATCAAGCAATCACACTCTACAGTTTGGATCTAGATTCTTCTTTTAAAAAAAGATGGTGGGACAAGTAGAGATATGGGCAAACTGCATATTTCTTGATATGAAGATTTATTGGTAGTGTATTGAGGTGTGATAAAGGTGTGATAAAGATTCTTTATTTTAAAGAATCGCTGTCTCTTAGAGATATATTGAAATACCTGCAGTGAAACAAAGAAATCTAAGTTTGCTTCAAGTTAACAGAGAGGGACTGGAATAGGTGTAGATGAACAAGACTGACCAGCGTGGGCAAAGCAAGGAAGCACAATGGATCATTACACTGTTTATTTCCCTTTTTAAACATTTGAAATTTTGTATAAAAAAGTTCATATCATGTAGACACTTAAGAAATCTATTTAACTTGCCCAAGCCACAGTTTCCATACTGTATCTACATAGAGATAATATGGCCTTTTAATTTTTTCTGGAAATTTAGTATATTTTAAGTGTCTGGCACATAACAGATATTAGATCACTTTTTATAGATCATTTTGATCCATTTATCAATGAACTGATGGGTCTGATGTTAGCGGTGATTTTGTAGCATTCCTGGAAACTAGTAAAGCGGCAGATGGAGGTCAAAGGACTGCCAGGGCCAGATGCCATCCTCTAAGCCACCATGGAGATGGTGGTTGAGATTTTTTGTTCAATCTTAAGTTATTACTTTTAGATTTGATGCTCAAAAAAATACACACACACCCTGGTTTTGTTAAATATTTATTCAATTCCAGGCATCTCCAGGTGCAGAAAGAAAAAGTATAAATACATCATATCTCTAACAGCCATTTGCTCTGGCTCCACCCTCACTTCCACAGAGATTTTTCTGTTACGAAATATCAAAAATATCAGTTTATCGTCAAAACTAAACAATTCTAGACCTACCAGTTTCCTCAATTCATTCCAGCCTCCCAATCAATCTCTTTCAGCTTCGTATCCTTATCTTACTTGCTACCCTCACAAAACCCTGTTTACCAAAAGAACTCAGGATTGAAGGAGAAAAAAATTAAAATGTGAAGCACAGCTAGAAAAGATTAGGTTGCATCCCAGCATGTTCCCAGGGATGGTAAGTCTTGACTAAGTAGGAATTTTTCTGGTTACTTGTTTACTAGCTGAGTTTGTTTGGGTCCTGCTTGCAGGCTTCAGTTGTGAGCGTGGAATTTGAATTCTTTCCAGCTCACGCCTGCGTGTCAATTCATCTTATTTCTAATAAAGCCAATTCCTAATTTTTTTTAATTTGCTTCCAACTCTCAAATGTAGCTCCAAAGAAAACAGAAAGTAATTAAAATGTCAACACTTCCCTGAGAAAGAACATAAACTCTCTTTGGATTTTCTCCCCACTAGAAATGTTGATTTTCTCCAAGACACTGAGTCCCACGTGTAGCAACCTGCAGTCACCCGGAGCAGAGCTGGTCCATCAGCCAGTGCACTCAGTACCCTCTGTCCATTACCTTGTTTGCATTTCTTCTCCCTTGCCATTTTCCAAGTGGAAAGATTCTATAAATGAAGTACTTAAATCTGTCTCTTACAATAGGCTAATATCTACTCCATTATAATATATCCAAATTTTATGCAATATGAAATAAGCTCCGGCAGCAATAAGCTATTTGATCTAACATGAAAAAAATAATGTGGAGCCTAACAGCTTATTATTCAGTGCAGTGCAATAAATTAGCTGAGCGGCATTTTGCATAATGAGAGCCTGATTATTCCTTTTACCTTCCTGTGGATTGGTTTGGATGGATTATGACTCTCTTCAGAGTTAATCGGGTTTATGTGAAACAACATCTTTTTAAAATCTATTCCATTAAAGAATGAAATAAGGAAGTGAAAACATGTGCCATCTTCTTGTGATTTGTGTTTGTAAAGCTACTCTTTTGGAAGTAAATTCCTCAAAAAGAAGAAAATTTTGTGACCACTGGCTTAGTAACCGTTCAGTTAAGGAGAAATAAATATTCCTTCCCCAACAGGAAATGTTTCCTTTCCCACTTTCTTTCCATAGAATCCTGTCATACCCTAGGCTTGAATTTACAAAGTATAGCTGTCTCTTATTATCTAGGGGAGACTGGTTCCAGGACTCCAGTGTTCAAGTTCCACAAGCCAAATGGCATCATATTTGCATATAACCCAGGTATTTGCATATAACCTATGAAGAATACCTAATAAAATGTAAAACACTATGGAAATCGTGACCACACTGCATTGTTTGGGGAACAGTCACAAGATCTGCATATGTTCAGTACAGGCACAATTTTTCTTTCAATATTTTTGATCCATAGTGGGTTGAATCCATCTATGAAGCATCTGAAAATGCTGATGGTAAACTCTTAAATCTTTCTTTCCAGTGTCTACTATCCCCTTTTCTCTCTCCTCCCCATACCTGATTACTTAGTACTCTGATGTACACACCATGGTCAGTGAATCTAGAAGCCCCATCTCTGTCTCAGCAAGGCCTCCCTTTAACGATTCCAGGATGCCTCGGAATCCATGCTAACAACTAGGCCTGCCACAAAGCACTACAACTCGTTTCTGAGGACTAAGCACAATTCAGGTAGCTCTTTAATCCTTATAGGATTAAAGTAGGTATCACCATTGCAATTTTACAAGTGGAAACTGAATTTAAAAGGGGTTAACATCTTGCCATATTTGCACAAGTGAGTAAAAGGGTTGAATCTGAGTAACTTCTCCTAGCAGTTGAATAACCTCCCAATAGCACTACAAGCTGGCAATCCAATCTTTCATATACGACTTTTGGGTGACCTTGCAGCTCCAAAGCATAGCACCCACTTTAGTAAGTGCTGTGATGTTTCAGTCTCACTGATCCCTACTGACACTTCCCATCTTCTGCCCAGGTTTGTTTTTTCTCTTGCACTTATAACTTTCTAACATACTTGGTAGTTACTTATCTTGCTTATAATCTGTTTCTCCTACTAGAAATCCAAAACTTTTTTTCTGGTTTTGGTCACTGTTACATCCTCTGCACATAGCAGGTTCTCAATAAATAATTTTGAATGAATAAATTAATAAACAATTAAGATATTGCAAAGCAATTTCTCAACCTCAGAGCTATTGACACTGGAAGCCATGTAACTAATTTATTTGGGGGACTAGTCTACAATGTGAAGAATGTTTAGCAGTATTCCTGGCCTCTGAGCAATAAATATCAACAGCACCTCAACCCCAGCTGTGGCAAGGAAAATTGTGCCCAAATATTACCACATGTGCACTGAGGGGAAAAATCACCCAGAACTGAGAACCTCTGCAACTGAGTGAGTGTTAAAATTGGTAGCTTTTAATATTATAAAGGAGGGAGGAGTGAATAGTAAAAGTAACGGTCACCAAATTCTCTCACAGCCTGTATAAATTATAGAGACAAACATACTGCTTCTATGGTGGTGTTGGCTTCCTCATAAACTAACATTTTCTTGCTATTTTCACAAGAAACACGTTTAGAAAAAAAATAGTGTGTAAGTCAAGAAAGTGCCTGCTTAGCTTCTTGTCTGATCATTGAATGTGAGAATTTTTTTCTTGTCACCTCTGTGGATAAACCATAATTATCCCTATCCATGCGGTTTTATGCTATCAAAGCTAATAATGTGTAATAGATAATTTATGGGTGATGCTTTGAAGAAAATGACACCTCTGCCTCCATGTTCTAATTAATAAAGGATTATAAGGAGCTTGATGATTCAGTGATTTCCTCTTCAGGATAATCGTCCCTTCAGATTTTCCATTTTACTTCTTCTTTCTATCACTTTGAATAGAAATCAGTTGTTTTGTATTAAAAATAGTTAATATTGACCTCTCCGATACATGAGGATCTCATAAAATGAAGACTGTTCCAAAAATTGCTTTAGAGAGAATGAAGAGAAATGTCAGAAAAAGATCCAGAGCAATCTTGGTCCTCAATTCTCCCTTTAAGCATAGACAGCACCAACCAGGGAGTGGTCATTGGACCAAGGGGACACTGGTGATTTAGAGCACTCACGGTTTGGGGCACCCATGTGGCTGGGTTTGCTGAAACATTGCCATTTATGCCTGATGTTGTAGTGTACTCATTACAGCAGCCCCTTACCCCTAAAATATTTGGTCAGTGACTGTATGGTCATCTCACTCAGTCAGTGCTGGACTGCCCACACAAGAGCAAAGTGAACACGGAGACATTTGCCGTAAACCGGCCTTCTGTGTTCCTATGTTCAGGCCTCGGGCGCAGCTCAGACATTTCTCAGCGCTCCAAGGCAGGTTCAGCTACAGAGATGGTCCTCGCTGTGGCACTAGCTCAGAGATAAACTGCCTTCAAGTCAATAAATGAATCAGTCTTCCACCCAGCTTATTGATCTATGTGTCATGTCTCTCCCGCTCCCAGGAAAAGTGGAATGGTAATTAGGTTATCACAACACAGAGACTGGCTTGCTCAGGTTGTCCGAAGATAGTGAGACTCCCAGAGGCTAAGTGGTGTACACTGGCTCTCAATCAGCCTGCCCTCTGTTCTGGCACTGACTGGGAAGGGCTTTCCAGACTGCTAAGGGCTACACCAAGTCCCCTGATAGGAGTCTCTTTGCCCCAGTGCCCAATACTCCTCCGATTAGGGTCAGGATGATAGAGATTGCTAACTAATCACCACATTCTGCTTGGTTATTAGGAATATCAGCCTATCTTTTTTAGGACCAAGAATACAGTCAAGAGACTACACTGGACAAGGGTCTGGGCCTAGCAACATAAATCTGCCTCCTCATATCAAAGTGCATGGATCAGCAGGACAGTGGAGATTTTGTCTCAAAATGAAGCTGAGGAGGAGAGGGGCTGAAAATTCACTAACAGCTAAAGGGACGATTAGAACACCTTAGCTAGATGGGACTGGTCTCCGTTAATCTGTCATCACTGAGACACAATATCAATGCTCACAATTTAAAGGCATCAATTTTGCTTCACAGTTTGTAGAGGTTTCTGTCCATAGTCAGGTGGCAGAGGTGAAATACTTATGTCTTAGCAGCAGGAAGCAGAGATAGAGGTCAAAGGAGGAGCAGGGAGGAGATAGACCCATGCCGCGCCCCAATGACCGATCTTTTCCAACCAGATCCCGCCTCCTGATAGCCAGGCAGCCATCAACCCTCAGAATCCAACCAGTCACCTATGGAGGCATGAGGCTTTGGGGGACAACTAGACCAGGAGTCTCCTTGTGACCTAGCAGCCCTGCTTACACCAGCCTGATCTGTCCCCATTCACCTCCCCAGCTCCCAGAATGAACAGCTCTGATTCCTCTCGTGATCCAGCCACTCTCATCGTTAGACTTTTGCATATATAGTTCCTTATAACACACTCCAACCCTATTCCCATTGACTTATTTCTCAGTTCCCAGTGTGAATGTGAGTTTTGCTTCCAAGAAACTCAGCTTGAATTTCCCAGATTTTAATTAGGAGCTCCTTGGAAGTACCCAGTGTACATTTCCTGAGGCCAAAGGACTCATCACATCCTGTTGGAATTGTGTCGATTTAGCTGTAATCCCTACTGAATTCTACCCTCTGGGAAGATAATAATTGTGTCATGTTATTTGCGCATCAGTTTTCCCCCAAGTAGCATAGGTAGTATCTCATGCCTAGTAGGTACCAGGGAGCATATGTTGAATGATTGTTTAAATTAACGGCCTGTTTCACCTTGGCAGCAGGAAGTGTGAAGGAGAATGGCATAAATAATTGCACCTTGGTGTGGATGTTGCCTACCACGTACTGTACCACACACTTTACTCACAAATGTTATTGTGAAAATTACATTAATTAATGTATATATTTGATGTTTAATTATTAGTAGTTAATGTCACCATATTATTTAAACCTTGCTAAAACTATGGGATGTAAGCATTAAATCTGTCTTTTAACACACAAGAAACTGAGTCTTGGAGAGGTGAAAATGATTTGAAAGAAAATGGTGAAGTCAAGATTCTAGATAAAAACTGCCTGTCTCTAAAATCCAAGACTCTCAGTGAAGTAAATAGGAGAAAAAAAGGGAGGGAAGAAGTAGAACAGGAGAAAAGGAAGGAAATAAAATTATTTTGCTTTTAGCACTATCCAACCCTAATCCTTGCAAAACTATTTAAACAAGAATCATTGCATTGTACGAGGGCCAAGCATCAACTGTTAACACATGACCAAACCTCTGAAACGAAGCTGCCACGTCTTGGATGTGACATCAGAGCATGCAGAGGCTGCAACTGTATCACACTGTCCCTCCCTGCACTGTGGCTTTGGTAGATCCAGCGTCATTAGTTGGATCCTGGTTCAGGTCCTGCTTTGATTCAGGCCTGATTTGGGCCTAATTCAGGCTTGCTGTCCTGAGCCATGTAGTCCTGTGGAGGATGAGTCATATTACCTAGCCCAGAACGTCAGCAAATCGAGGTTAAGAATCAATATGGAGTCAGAAAAGTGTTCATGGAGGTGGTAGGGGAGTTCTCATACCTTTGCTTCTTGAGCCTGGTTGACCAGCAGCCTTTCTTTGCAATGACAGCAGAATGGGGACACACCTAAACCCTCTCACACTTAGCAACTGTGGCAAATCCATCATGCCAGATCAGTGCTGTCTCCCTTCTCCTAAAAAAGGAAACCAGTGCTAAAAAATGCTCCCCTGCTATCAACACAATCCAGACAAAGCAGAAAGATTCCGTGTGTGGTGTATACTTTCTTTACAGAAATTTCTCAGATGAGTCCAAGATGATAACTACCTTGCAATATAGAATCATCCTGGCCAGGCAACCTGCTGAATTCCTTTCTTTATTAAGCACACATGAGGTACCAGGCTCCATGGTAAACTCAAGGGCCAAATTGAAACACTGAAAGAAATGGTCTCACTCCTGGAATGCATAGTCTGTCATGAAGATAGATAATCAAATAATTACAGGACTGTGTAGATAAGTATAAACTGTAATTTTTCCTTAATGGAAAACAATCAATGAAAATTCTGTGTTATATAGTGAGCTGATTTTTGTAAACAGCTCTAATTGAAATTTTGCTTATAATCACTAAAATTTGTCAATAATTCTTAAAAAGATAAAGATTGCTAAATTGATGAGAAAGACAAAATAATTCCTCAGTGGAAAGGAATGCATATATTTCAAAGGAAATGATGCAGAAAATCAGTCTTACAGCTATGGCTACAAAACATTACCTAATTATTTATTGAGGATCAGTGAAATAAGAATACTCATTTTACTATGAAACTTTAGAGTTGGGAAGGGAATCTGTAATAAAATTCTATTCACTCTCAATTCAAGATGAGAAAACCCAGTCTCAGAGAAGGCAAATGACTCATTCAACTTCAAGATAGCTGGATACAGAGCTTGAGTTGCCTGATTCTGCATTCTCTTCTCCAAAAAAAGCAATAATGAGTCCTGGCCATTTTTGTATTTTTCTTAAGACTGCTGCTTTACTGCATGTGGGTAGTAATTTGCTGCTAAAACATCTCTCTCTCTCTCTCTCTCTCTCTCTCTCTCTCTCTCTCTCTCTCTCTCCCCTCCCTCCTTCCCTCCTCCCTCTCTCCTCCTCCTTCTTCCTCTCTATCTCTCTCCCTCCCTTTAAGAAAAATGGCTCAACGATCAACTACTATTCTGTGTTGCTTAATGACAGGAATATTCTAAGAAATATGTTCTCAGGCAATTTCATCAGGGAACCTCATAGAGTGTACAGTTCTGATGTCACTACACAACATAATCTATGGGACGACCATTATACACACAGCTTTTGATTGACGTAATCATAGTTAAGCGTTGCAAGGCTGTGTGTAATGACCTGCTTCTCACAGCTAGTGGCATAAGACAAACAGACAAAATACCTGCAGTCTGTGAATTCAATCCCAACGAAAATTCTTAGGCAAAGTGCAGTTGATTACTTGACATACTTCGCTTGTACTCATGGATTGTTTCATTTTAAACAGAAAACAGTTTAGTGTTTAAATATAAAGGCCCAAGTTGAACATACCAGAACTCTTTCAAGGACTCAAAATAAATATTATATTATTATACTTAGTCTTTGGCAAGAAACGGTTTTTTCCAAGGTGACAGGGACATTCCATTCTGTGTTCCATGCAGGGTTTACCTTAGCAACTTAATCTATTTTGCATACTCAAATAGCATAAGTCCAGCTATAGTCGATTAAGAAAAAAAAAAAGACACCTTGAGAAAATGAACTTTAAGTGTAAATTTTTTCAAAACAGAAATGTGATATGCATTACCCATCTCCTAGAGCTAACAACATGTTTCACTCTGCTCAAAGCAAAGACAGGAGAAGAGCTCCACTTCCCTACTGATAGTGTGTGTCCCTATCTGGCCATTTTTTTAATATATTCTTAAGTTTTCTCATGTAAACCATGAAAAACATGGAGTGAATTACCTTGTATGCTCCTTGGAGCAAGAAAAATCCCTCTGCATTTAATTTTTTTTAATTGTTTGTTTCAAAAGCTAAATAAGACTCAGCACACGTCCCAGGGACAGAGAGCTGTGTCATGATGGTAATATGCATAGCAACAGGTTTCAAGTCAAATCTGAAAGTATTCATGAATCGCTTGTGTATTAGTGCGTGGCTTTGTGTATTGAGATAAGATTAAAAACAATTTTGTTGAGAGCCTTGAAAGCCAATAGCTCTTCAGAAGTTGGTATAAACATACCCCAATGAATAGACATCAAGATATCAAAAATTTTTTAAAATTGATGTTTCTGGTTGATCAGTTGTCCTGAATTTACAAGAGTAACATTGGAAGTACAATTGGTTTCCTCACAGATGAATTTGAAAGAAGCAAGTAATCATTCCCTCAATCTAAGGCCATTACATTAATTTAAGTAAACCATACTTTATGACATTGTATTATGGCTCTATTATATGATGCCATAACATTAACTTTAAATCTGAGGCAGAAAAAAGTCAAGATGAACTTTTATACATTAGCTGACATTTTTAGCTTTTATATTCAAGTTTCTGTAGAGAAATTCCATGGGTAAAGTAATAATTGGCACCATAAATGAAGGCAATTCACCTTGAAAAACTCAGAACATCTTTAAAATTAGTATTTTATAGAAAATATAGTATTCTAATAATGTAGCAATCGTCCTTTGCACCGATCAAAATATCAAATAAGAAACTTAGTGATGTAGTTCCAGAAAACGGGATGACTGCCAATTAAAATGTGAGAAGAGTAAATATCCATTTCCCTGAAGGAACATACAGAGTCCTTTTAAGATAAGTATGTTTAAATAAACTATTTTGGACAACACTGCTTCCATTGTATGTTTTTGGCTGTCTTTCATATTTCTATGTCTTTATAGATGCCTTCGGTACCACTGGGAAATCTATACTGGGAATGCATTCTTTGCCAGTTGGCAGAGTATACATAATAAATGAACATCAGAGTTAGGATTTTGTCGTTGCTTTTTTTATCTGAGACAGGCTTGAAAGGCTTTTAGGTTGGATTATACTACACAAAAAGAAGGATAAGCAGGTTTTAAAAAAGAAAAAGACAAGGCCGAAGGACAGAAAATCAAATCAATGCTCTTTTTGAAACAGCAAATGATAGTAGAAAAGTTAACGGCCACTATGTTAAGTGTGTGCATGCGTGCATGCGTGTGCGTGTGTATAAAAACACATGAAAAACAGCAGGCTGAACACACATCATATTCCGACCCAATTATCATGATATGATCAAATAAATAAACATGTTCTTAACATCCCTGAAAAACAAGGAAAAGTGATGTCAACAGCAAAGATATTCAGATAGTTATTTAAAAAAAAAAATACAGAGCAAATAGACTTGTGTTCTCGGCATAACAAGACCAAAGAACACATTGGGCAGAAGTGGTGTGGAAATGACAAAGACCATGGAAACTTTGGCCGAGAAGCCACTGTCTGGTTGGTTGATAGTCATAATGCTTTTAGAGCATCAGGTTAATCAGCTACCTTCACCTACATGGTGCAAGAGAGCAGCAATTTCTCATAATCTAGAGCAGAAGAGTGTGGCCTCTGAAACCAAAGAGGTGGGCCAGCCATTGTCACAGGTAGCTGGTGACAGCCTTCAGACCAGCGAGAGGTTCCAACTTCCTCCAAGTAGGCCTCTTCTGTCCTTCCCCAAGTTACTGAACATAAGTTCCTGTGACTTCAATCAATTCAAACGCACTTTCAAATATATCTTCCAACAAAACTAAGGCACTGACATTAGGAAAGGTACAGAACCTAAGAAAACAAGAAAAAGAGTTAAAACTATATTGTTAAGTTTAAAACATTTTAAATCCTTGATGAATAATATAAAAATGTTTATTTTTATTATAATTTATAATTAAAATTTCAAGTTATCTCAAATTTGAAGATGATGAAGCATAAAGAAAACGAAAATACATTATCAACTCCTATTTTGTTTTCTAGGAACATATAAATGTTGGTGAACTTCAGAGACTAAAACTAATTATATTTAAAGGTATAGCTTAAGAATGTAAAGTAGAATTTCTAGATAAAAATAAGACACTGATTTTACATATTTACTTCATCTTCTTTCAAATTGCTAATAAAATATTTAAAATATCCACACAGGTATCCATATGTAGGGATACACACAAGGAATTTAAGCAGTTAAGGGAAAAGAAAATTGAAAAGGAATTGTAGCAGACGAAGCTTGTAAAGTTTACTACAAGGGGGTGGCACTGCATAAGTACTGACTGATTTTCCTCTAAGTTTTTTGGTAGTTCTGGAAATTGAACCCAGGATCTTTGCACTTCAACTTCAGCCCTTTTTGAATTTTTATTTATTTATTTTTGATCATTTTCAAATAGGGCCTCTTTAAGTCACTAAGTTGCTCAGCTGGGCTCAAACTGCAGGATCCTCCTGCTTTAACTTCCCAGAGTCCTGGGATGACAGCTGTGTGCCTTCACACCCAGCTGATAACTGATTTAATTCAGAAAAGACTAAACATTATGCCTGAATAGAAAGATGCCAACAAGGTAAGAATGCTTGTTTGCTATGTTATTCACATCCCCACTTGTCCATAATTTGGTCACTTCTACCTGAACAATTAATCTGATTGGTTGATCATAGTTCTATCCCACCTCATGCCCATCTACCTTGCAAATTTCAGGTTTACCCCACTTTAGACCCACCTCACCTCATGGTTTATAAAAATCACTAGAAAAGACAGAATCTTGGCCACTCTCTCGGGACTCTCTCTCTCTCTCTCTCTCTCTCTCTCTCTCAGAGACAGAAGCTTACTTTCTCTCAATAATATTTCTGCTTTAAAAAAAAGAAGAAGAAGAAGCTCTAGTAAGTGGCTATGACCTGGAAAGCCACAGCCGCCCCAGAGCGAGAACCATTGGTGTTTCTTGAGCTCTGCGCCACATTGGAACTTGAGGCACTAGGAAAGCAAGTGGCCAGCTCACCGCTCTGCTAAGTGGCTGTGGCCTGGCAAGCCACACTGCCCCAGAGCGAGAACCATTGGCATTTCCTGAGCTCTGTGCCATGTTGGAACTTGGGGCACTGGGAAATCAAGCAGCCAGCTCACCACTCTGGTAAGCGGCTGTGAGCCTTCCAGCACGCAGGCTAAGAATCAAACATCCATCCCTTCCTTGCCCTGTTAGCAATTGGGAGCCAGAGATCTGAGTATCTCTTGGGAGGATCAATGTATGCAATATACCAAATATGGGAGATTTCCTCTACCATCTCTTACAAGGCAAATATCTTTATCACTATTTTGCTCTGTTCTGATTAATGATATTGCTCTATTCAATATTCTGTTTTTATAAGTTCGGTATTTCCTTCGATTTTGCTGTACCTGATTGAAAGAACAACTATTGTGAAGAAAACGAGATATACTATTGTATATATTACTGTTATCCTGGTAACCTGCTGTGAAGTTTTGTACCAATTTCACTACACTGTCTCAATTGGCTTTGTTCTGTCTTGTTCTGCTATATTTTACTACCTTCAATATAATAATAATAATAATAATATTTTTTTAAAAAGGGAAATAACAAAGTAACAAAATTCCTCCAAAAACTCCCAACTCCCCCAAAGCTGATCCATGGGGAATGGATGAGGAGAAACTCAAAAACAAAGCAACAGAATTATATAAGTTAATTAAAAAGTAAATAACAACAATGAAACAGATTACTAAGGTACTGAGCAAGCTGAAACATGATCTAACTAAACAGATAATGGACTTAAAAAGCAAAAGGAGGAAAAGAAAGTGCTCTAAAGGATATAACTGCATGTATGTTTAAGTGTATAGGATTGATAACCATATTGCTGAGTTTTTGTTTGTTGAACAGAACTGTTGTAGCTTCACTGTTTGAATGTTCACTTTGTATGCTTAAATTTTGTAACTTGAACAACTATATCTGAGAAGACAGTATGTAATTTATCAACTAGTGATTTCTTACTGTTTATTTTTTTAAAATTCTGAACTGTCTCTACCCTTTTTTCTGTTTTACTTTTTTTTCTCTTTAAATAAAATTTTTTAAAAATTTTAAAAAAAGAAAGGTGCCAACAAGAAGCATGACAATTTGTACAGAATAATCAGGGTCAGTTGGAGACTCATCTCTCAAAGTGAACGTGAAAGAGGAGGAAAGCATGCAAGAAGAAATTGGAAGAAGAAGTGATTAGAAACCCAAAGTGCTCCCCATGCTATTAGCTAGGTAATTCCCCTGGCTTACTTAAAGAAAGAAAAGCAAAGATTTTCAAGACCTGAAACCTTAAAATTCCACACTTCAAAGACATAAAGCACAAATGACAGATTTAACAAGAGTCTGCGTTAAAGAAAAAAAAATAACCTGGGGACCTTCCAACCTTGGCACCTGGATTACTACCCTCCTCTCACCAAGGACAGGAGGTTGGAGACATCTGCTCCTCAGCAGACAACTGGCCCAAGGGAAAGATTGATCAAACAGTTCAATTTACATTTCTTTCATTTACGTTTTCTCTTCTGTATTGATATATGTTTGGGGCACATAATAAATATATTTGTCATGGGAGAATTGATAAACATGCATATCACACTTTGATCCATTTTATTTTCCTTTCTCCTTCGCTTTTGTGTTCCCCCATTCCTAGATCTCCTCTCCCCACATGGCCCATCTCCTTGCTTCCTGTCATCTGTCTTTCATCTTGACCTTTATTTATATTTTGGGCTTCTCATATAACAGAAACCATGTGATATTTAACCTGCTGGATCTGATTTATTTCACTTAGTATTATGGGTTAATGGAATTATTTTTTCTCCTTAAGAAAAACAATCAGAAAAAGAATTCTTTCTGCATGAACAGAAAATTTTTAAGTAAAAAAAAAAAGAAGAAGAAGATGGTTGTGGAAATTGCATAGGAATCTGAGCAAAATAATACAAAGATGGAAAAGCAATCAAAGGGAAGAAACCAATTATAAGACCAACAATTCAAGAAACCAACAATAGAAATTATTATTTCAAAAAATAAAATGAAAGGAGAAAATCTAGGTGTCATGGCACATGCCTGTCATCCCAGCTACTCTAGAGGTTGAGATAGGAGAATTGCAAAATCTGGGTTTAACTCAAGTACTCCAAATAAAAACAAAAAGAAGCAGGAGATATCAATGGAATTGTATAGAAAAAAGTATCATAATTGAAGTACCATGCTGATTAAAACCTTCAGAATAACAGCAAATATACCCAGCATGACTCAATGCAATGTCCTGAAATCTTAATTTTTTTCTGATAAAGAAGTTACAAATACTTACTGAACAAAGTTGGTAATGAGTTCAACTGCTTTATGACAAAATAATTTATGATTGATCCTTCCTGCAGTTGAGAACTTAATCAGTCATGAGACCACATCATGCCAATTTGTAAGCAGTTGCATTGAGAAACGTTTTTTTTGTGGTTCAAAAGAGTAACTCTCCCAGATAAGAGGGCCAGTCTCCCCAAGTCTCTTTTAGAACTCCAGGCATCAGATGTCTGAAAGCTCGTGATTACCCAAAAGAAGTTCACCACTAACTGTCTGCTGACACTTGGCGACACTGCATCTCCCTGTCCATCCAACTTTCATCCAGGATGAGAATCTTGAATCATGCTACAAAGATACGATCCACAATAGCAGCATGCTTCCTCCCAGACATTCACTGAGTCCTCACCACATAAGCAAAAAATGACTCTGGAAAATAAGCATCTCGGGTTATGGGGACAGAGAGCTAAGCAAAGCAATACATTTATTTAACTTTTTAAATTAAACTTTTAATATATACAAAAGAAAAAAGAACAATAATGTCATAAACTCCCATGTGTCAGCTAAATAATTAAGCACTTCTGGCTAATTCTACTTTATTTATACCCCCACCTAATTCCTCCACTCTCCATAGCATTAGACTATTTCAAAACAAATCAAGACATCGTATCACTTCATATATACACACATAAACACAAATGCGCACACACGTGCACACACACACATACACACGTATTTCAGTGAAAAGAACTTGTCATGAAATAAAACCATGACACATTACCATAACTACAGTTAAAGTAATAGCTTTATGATAGTTAACAGTAATTATAAAATATTGCCAACTATTTAATCAGTATCAGATTTCCCTGTCTAATAATTTTCATAGTGCTGACTTTAACCAAACGTCATTTGCTATTTGATTACCCAGTGATAAGGTATGTATAGAAAAGAAATGATATAGTCTAATTTTCCTCTTTATTTACTAGTTTTCGAGTAAATGAGTTGTCTGGTAACCATCAAAGATGACCAAAGATTTGTGGGTTTGAGGCTTTACGTTTCGTGTGTGTGTGCGCGTGTGTGTGTGTGTGCGTGCGTGTGTGTGTATATGTGCGTGTGTGCGTGTGTGGGCGTGTGTATGTGTATATGTGTGTGTGTGCGTGTGTGTATATGTGTGTATGTATGTGTGTGTGTGTGTGTGGGTGTGTGTGTCTTAACATCGCTGTAGGTTTAAACATCTTTGGATATGTTTCAGTTCATTAAAGTGCTTATTTTATCAAAGGCCAAATTGTTCCATTTTTTACTTAAAGAAAATCTTAGAAAAAGGGAGGCAAGGAAGGAAGAAAGGAAGCAAGGACAGAAGTGGCGAAGAGAGCCCGGGGTTTAAGTCAGCATCATAAGCACCTGCCCGGCAAGTGCGAGGTTACAAGTTTGATCCCCACTACCAAAAAAAAGTAGTGAACAGAGGGAAAAAAGGCAAGAATGAAGGAAAGAAAGAAGCAAGGGAAAGAGAAACTAAAATACTGACAATACTATCACCAACAGTAGCCGCTTAGTTTATTTTTAATTGATACATAATAATTATACACATACTGTACTGTATGATATTGAAATAATGTGTGATAAATCAGGATAATTATCATATCTATTACCGTAAACATTCATAATTTCTTTGTAGTGAGAACAATCACAATTCTCTTCCTCCGGTAATTTGAAATATACAGCCAGTCGTCATTAACTATTGTCACTATTGTGGGCACTAGAATTTATTCTTCCTAACAAGAGTGATTTTGTACTCTGTTCAATTTCTTTCTAGCTCTGTCTTCTCCTTCTCATTCTGTGGCTACCACAGCCCCACCCTTTCCTTTTATGAAATCAACTTATTTAGCTTCTACATAAGTGTAGGTTAGGTATTTGTCATTGTGTCTGACTTTATTTTGTTTAATGCAGTATCCTCCAATCTCATCAATATTGCCACAGATGGCAAAATTTCCATTTTTCTTGTGTGGATGAGTAACACACCACAGTTTCTTTTCTCTTCATCAATGGATGGATATATAGGTTGACTTCGTGTCTTGATTCTTATCAATAAGAGTTGAATAAGCATAAGTGTACACAAGTCTTTTGATATACTAGTTTTCTTTCCTTTGGACATAATCTCAGTAATAGAGTCCCATATCAAACGGCATTTCTACTTAGTTCTGTTGTAGAATTTTTCAAATATTTTCCACACTGGATGTAATAATTTTCATTACCATCAAAGGAGAATAATCCTTTTCTTCTTAGAGGTATATCTATAGACTTGGTCATCTGAAATCATTCGTCTCTGTGTTTCTGCCAGTAGTTTGAGATTCAGTTTTATTTGTGTCCCTTTACTTTCCACCTCTCAAAAGCCTTTTGTTTCATGATTAATTTTCATAGTGATGTTAAACATTTATGTGCTTCTGAATTCAAAACAAAATCTACTTAGACACATCTAGCTTTTAATGCTCTGCCCGTTTCCTCAATCTCCCATAAATAAATTGACTCACTAATGTTTTTAATTTAAGAAAATTTACAGTCAAATGACCTTTTCTTGAGATAAATAGTAGCACACTATACACACTTTTTTCTGCCATATTTCCTTGAATTTAACATAACCCCCAGAGATCACTCCGTAAACTCATTCATACTCTTTAAACTATGCTACTTGCTAGCCCAGGTAAGACATTTTGGCTATAAAATGGGGCCATTAGTAGGTTACAGCTGGAAAAAAGAAAGATTTAATAGAAATGTATTAGAAAAATATGCAGATTAAGGCTTTGTAGTAAACCTTCATAAAATGACTCACCAAGTTCACAGCATTGCGACATCGTGCTGGGAAAAATGAGAGTAGGTGGCTTTGCTCCTGAGAGGCACACAGTGTACAATTTTACCCTGCAAAATGCTTTTGCTACTACAATTTTCCTTGGCTTTGCCTTTTTGAAAAGTAATGTTCCTTCCTATTTTAGTGGCACCATTTGCATTCCTATTATTCACACTGAAGTGTGATTTCCATTTTTATCTTCCCTTTGTTACTTGTTTTCATCCCAGCATTTCTCCTCCAGCTCTTTGCCTTTTCTTTATCTTGCCCTTAAATAGAGGGTTCATGCTATGGGAACAAAGCCATGAATTTTCTAGCCATCGTGCCAGGCCTTGTCCCAATTTAATGCTATACGTTCTCTTCAACCACTGCCAACCAAGCTAGGACATCCCACACATTTGCTATGGAAACACCTTCATGACTAATGGGCCTTAAATTGAGGCATTTTCAAATCAAAGCTGGAAGGGGTTTTCTTTTTCATTTTTTTTTAAACATACTCTACAGCTAAGGAATAAAATAGAGTAATTCCCTATGAGTTTCAAATTACCATATTATTATCAAACAGAACTTGTCTGAAATGTGGACACCTAACAAACCCAATCCCAAGGTATCTGGAAATAAAAGCAAGAGTTTGCTCATACTCACCTGAGTCTTTCACTGAGCAGGCTCTTCTACAGATGAGTTCATGAGTTCTGGTATTCGACTTATTCCAAGCTCTTTTCCTGAGAAGAGAGACAGAAACACTCAAGACCCTGCATGATTTGGATGCAGCCAGAACACCAGATCACATTCCACCTCTTTTCTTCTCACATTGCACCCACGAATCCTAAGACTTGTCCAGACCCACTATACCATTCTATGCCTTTATACAAGCTCTTACTGCATCTTCTGAGAACACTGTGGACCACTTCCCAGCTAGAGGTTCCTTTCATTCTTAAATACCTTGTGCAGGAATAAACTTCTCTAGGAAGGTTTCCTGGCACATCTTTCCCTCCCACCCAGAGAAAGCTGATGGTTTTCTTCCTGCATGATTTCTTATCTGTCCATGGAATTATGATCATCTTTAGAGCAAAGAACATGTTTTACCTAAGCATTGTCCACCACCTAGCACCATAGCGCTTTTGCTCAATAGATGATGATTAACTGGGTGGAGGAGTAGAAGGACAGGTGATCTGTCTCTCCTGTGGAAAGGAGAGATTATATACTGCCACCCACTTACATGCATGCTGCTGTTAAATATCTGAATTCAGATTTCTTCTGATTTTCCTCTTTTAAGTATTTTAATAGATCCCTGATTTCTGACCATTACTACATAAAAATGATGGAAACCTACAGCCAGAGACTTTTTTTAACTTGGAGGTAGAAGGAATTTTTCCATTGTCTGAACTTTCAACCGTCCCATTTTTAGGGCCCAGAAAATCATCCAGGAATTCTGCTGTTGGACCTTTTTGTATGACTGTCCATTTCAGCCCAGTCTTTATCCTATTACATTCCTACCCCATCCCTCTAACTGAAGTCTAGTCTGGGATCACATCTACTGATCCCAGTAGATCAGTAGCAAAGGTTGCTAACCTGATTACTCTATCTTTACCAGTGCAAGAAAATAAGAGCAGAAGCTTCCTGCTTGATTATATGATTCAACTACATAAAATTACTGATGGCCTGGTCTCGCTCTTTCATAAAAATTAGTTTGACCTATGTAAGAGCTCTCTATTCTTTTTAAAGAATTTTATTGAATTTTCTCAAGTTTTTTTAAAAAGCAAATTTTTAAAGCACTTTTTTTTTTTTTGCAGTGATGAGGCGTTTTGGAACCATTCACTGAGAAACACAATCACAGGATATATGATGTCCTCTAACAAAAGCCATCAAAAGACACACCTGCTGCTGTTGTCCATTTCCTGCACGGCAAAGCAGTGACTTTACAAGTAGGCCAAGAAGACAGAAAGGAAACACCTCCCTTGCCACGTGCAACAGAAGTCTTTCTATTCTGCTTATCCCTTCAACATCTCCAAACGCACTGAACTAATTTGGGGTCGGCTCTCTGATCACAGAAGTGAGATTTTATTTCTTATCACATTTCTGTCTTTGCAATAGCGTTGTTTTTTAGACACAAGTTCATTTAAAAGCTAATCAATACATAAAACAATTTCCTACCCTGCTAACCCTCCTGAAGGAATAGGTCAGCTGTCAGAAATTCCAATGCTTAGGGAAGTGAACGGCCTCTCATGCTTACTTTTTCCTTTCATATTCTGGTTTCTCTTCAAAGTACATAAATCTTTCACCTTTTTCTTTTTTTCTCAGTATCTGGCTTTTTTATCCCGCTCTCTAATAGCCATTCTTCTTAGCCTGACTCCACAGGTGTGGAGTTCAACACAGCAGGTTTCTCCTATACTAAGCACATGGGTTTTTTTGTAGATTTCTTTTCCATTCACTAGTATTTTGAGGATTCCCAGGAAAATCTTAGTTTGCACGATATTCCAAATAAATTAAAGACTTGATTTTAGAAAGATAAAATATGCATCCTCAAAGCAACTGGAGGCATCCATCCTTCACTGTAAGTGTTGCAAAAGAAGAGAAAGCAGTGGCTCATTTCCTGTCTCACCAAACGGCACCTTTGATGAAAAATGAGCCCAGCTGTTAACAGCCTGGTCAGGGGCTGCTATCTACCACATCACAGTTGATTGAGAAGAACAGGGTGTTTTCAGTACAGCACAAACCTCTGAGCTAGAGTGAAAACTGTATTTCCCAGACAAGTGTTGGCCCTGCTTCCTCCCATCGTCAAGAGACGACACGGGTGTTCTACCGAATGTAAGCAAATCTCACCTGAGAGGGGGACAGTTCAGATGTGATAAACTTCATTTTCAGTGTGTTAATGAAAAGAAAGCTCCTGACTGCTCTTTGTCCCCAAGTCTGCTTGATTGAAACTGAAGCAAACCACAGAGCAGGCACAGGACATCTGACAGGGAAATTGGAGTTTCCTTCAGGTTCTCCAGCTTAAAGAAGCAGAAGTCAGTTGCTATTATTCTGTTAAACATGGCCGGATACTCAGGAAGCAAAATGAGATAATGGCAGGAGGCACTGATAAGGGACCAAGGGGAAGAGGGTAAAATCCCTAATACTGGCCCTACTTTGTATACACAGTTGTGATCTTCAACACATTTCAGTTTGAAAAAACGAATATGCTAAATCTATACAATCAATCTATCAGGTCTTGCTCTCATCAAAAATCGCCACTCAGTAACCACCATGTTGGTAAAGCATGAAGCTTTAGAATCACATATATCTGGCTCTACTATGATTTGGGGGGAAATTTTATATCAGTCACTTTGCCTTTATGAGCCTATTTTCATTCTTAGGATTAAATGACGCTTTACACAGGGTCCGTCACTAGAGAAGCACTCAAGTAAGTATTATTATTACGATTAAATCAGTATATTAACTAGGAACCATTTGGTTGGAAGTGAAACAGTCCCCACTGAAACTATCTTAAACAAAAAATGGAAAATTATTCCTACATATAGCTGAAAAACTTCAGAGGCAAGTTTGATATAAAGAACCCGGGGCTCACACGGGGTCCTAAGACGTAGTCTTTTCCCTATCTTCTTCCATCTGTGGATTAGCTTTGCTGTTTTGCCTGCATTCTTCTGCAGCTTCCAGAACAACTTCAGTCTTCAAATTCTCCTAGCCCAGAAATTTTAGCTCTACTAAATGCTTCCTTTGTGCCTGATAGCTGAGACGCCACAGCCATTCCCCGAACATATCAGTGCAACAGAGCTAGGATAAACAATATGTGCTAAACCTAACTGTTGATTTAAAGCTTTAGCCACAAAGCTATTTCCCCCTGATACTGGCAGAAATGACATTGCAGGGACTCTTTAAAGGGTAGAGTAACATCAACTGAAAATTGCCACAGCTCGTAACAGGTAGCTTTTTATCCAGAAAATCCTTCATCGCTCAGGCACCGTGACATAAAGCTCTAGGGAGCAGAACCAATCTCCCCACAGCACAGCAGATTTGCTGAAAGGAGCAGCATTTCCTATGTTATTCATTTATATTTATCACAGGCTTGAAGTCCCCCCCACCCTATTCTGGGGCAGAGGTGCAGCGCACCTGTTTACATTTTTCCCAAGATATGTGAGTGAGCTCGGGCAGAGCAGAACAGAACAGAATGCTGCAAATGATCACACACAGAGTAGCTGATGATTCCAGCTGGAGAAAGAATAATCCTGAGTTCTGGGGCACTGTCAGTGGGAAATTCACTTATGTAAAAGTAACAGGTCTCATGTTGGTGGTTTCAAAGGGGTGAAAGAGGGAGGAGAGACAGTGAAAGTAAGTAAGTACATGATGGGAAATAAAGGGTTCCACTGAGTTTCAGCTATTTGTGTGAAGAAAAAAAAACTTAAATGATGTCTGAAAATGTAAGAACTGGAAAAAACTGGCCCAAGAACCGGGCTTGTTGGTGCATTTCTGTGATTCCAGCTCTTGGGAGCCTGAGGCAGGAGGATCTATGCAAGTTTGAGGCCAGACTAGGCTACATAGTGAGACCCTATCTCAACAAAGCAAAAACAAAGGCGAAAACAAAAAAGAACTGTAGAAACTGAAAGTGCTAAAAGTAAAACAATTCTCTGAACTTCAGAGGGATTTTCATCCAGCGATCTTTATAAGGTGTTTACTGAAGCAGTTTTAATCATCCCAAAACAAACACTAATTGTTTGTCTGTGTGTTTATAAAAGCATATCTGACCTAGGAGCTGTGAGGCACTCTGGATCATAATAGGACAGCAAAACTGAAGCTTGCTAACCTCCACATCTTCAAGGTCTGGTAACATGCTCATCACTGCTTACGTGCTACATGTGGAAAACAGCTCCAAGGCCACCTTCGGCACTGACATCCCAGCAGGCAGAAGAACAGAACTATCAAGAGATTTTTGGTTATTTATAAAATGTAGTGGTGTACCTAAGAACTGGTTTTTTCCAACGGGGATTACACCTAATGGGGCTCACAAAGATGTTATCATGAAGTTAGTTTTTTCCACAAAGAAATACAATGTACTCAAGCACTTGTAGAAGCTACCTTAAAATGCAATAGGGTGCCAGGAATAAGACCCTCCACACACACTCTGCCTCCATCTATGTTTGCTATTGTTTGTGCCTGGAAGTCCCCCCAAAGCTTCATGCAGTCATGGAGGTGCTTCTCAGAAATGGTTTCTAAAGTTTGTGATTGATTTAAGGTCCAATGGTGTGATTATGGGGGTGAGTACTACACAAGCCCTGGGACAGTTAGCCTGCATACAATATTAGGGAGGGAAAGAGGCTCACTCTCTCTTCCTCTCTTTTTGCTCTTGCTGCTTCCTCTGTCTTCTGCTTCTATGAATTGTTGTCCTCTGCCATGAGCCACCCTTTCTTTGACTCAGTAGACTATGGACAGAAACCTCCACAAACTGTGAGCTAAATCTTTCCTTCCCTAATTATGCGCATCAAGTATTTTGTCTCAGCAATGAGAGAAAAGCAACCAACATGCTGGCTTTTTTTTAGCAAATACTACCTCATCATAAAGTTGCCAAGTCACCTCAAAATGACAGTCTTATTGGCAAAAAGAGACACAAAGCTGTCTTGAAAGCCCCTCACATAATATGCCTTCTATGTCCTTTCTAACAACCAAGTATGAATAATTACACTTTTACAGATGGAGAAACTGAAGTACAGGAAGATTAAACAGCTTATCTCAGATGACCTAGTAAGTCATTCACGGAACACGTGGCCTCTAACAACTGAGGATACACACATGCTGACACTGACAACTCGATCTCATCCTTGGTTCTGTGCTGAACACTAGAAAAATACACCCGCTGGCTCCAAACACCTCACACTGCTATGAAGATGACAAATTCAATCAGATCCTCAGGAAATAGAACAAAATCAGGCTTGACATCATCTTCATTAGATCACAAAATCCTACTGGTGTAGCTCTGAGTCCCCTTGCTGGGCAAGGCTTCATGATGAGGTTGATTTGGAGTCAGAAAGGATTCTCAAAAAAGTGATGACAGATGAAACTCATCCTGAGTGAACTATGGGGAAGGCTAGAAAGACAAAAACCAAGAAAACAAAACAAATTACAGTACGCCTTGCCCAAAGCAGCAACTTTCAAATTGGCTGGAAATAAAGAAAAGGAGAACCCAGTTATTTGAAGATGTGAAGAAAAAATAAGGAAAACATTGCCCTGGTCCTTTCATGGAGATGAACAGAATCTTTTCTTTTGAAGCTAAATTGCAGGTTAATTGATTCCTTTCACAAACTTTATTTTTTTCCAGTTAGAAAAAAATGCCATCTTCTAGGTCTGGAAAAAAAAAAATCATCTAACCTCAAATCATTTTTTTCCTTTTTCTTTTTTGTTTTGTTTTTCTTATTTTGTATTCTGTCACTTTTTTCAAAGATGGTGCCAGCAAGACCAGCACTTCAGATAAGCAGTCAGTTGTCATTGAATTAATGAGACCTGAGAAGAGACAGAAAGCCGGCCTTCTAAGGTGCTGATGGTTGTACCTTGGAGTCACTCCAATGAATGGCACACACATTTCCAAAATGCTCCAGCCATGAGCAGTAATGTAAGGCCCGGCACAGTGCCCAAGCCATCCAAGTCACTCAGTGTTTATCGACTGAGTAGAAGAATGACTGTTGCCTGCAGAGGTTAATAAGCTGGGCTTATCCTGCTGAGATTCTATGCCAAAAATATGGAAGGACCTGGTGTGTATTAACTCATTTGCTCCCATGATATGTGGCTGTGCAGTGGATTCTCTTATTGGTCACTTGCCAAGAAGCCCAAATCAGCTCTGAAAGGAAAAGAACTCTGGGAACGATAGTGTCAGATAAAAGCAACAGGATACGTGAATGAGGGACCAGAAAGATCCTGAGGTTTGGCAGAGGGAGAAGAAACTCAATAGGTTAACTGTGGCCTTGGCAGCCAGAACAGCTTGGAGACCCAACACGATTCTCTCAGAGGCTTGGAGGAAGGATTTTCCCATCTGAGGACAGTACTGATTCATGGTCATCCCAAAAGTTCAGGAGTTCAAGTCCCTGCTCTCTATATGCAAGACTTAGGGGAAAGTGTTTCACTTCTGTCTGACTTAGATACTGTTGCCCTCAAATCAGCGTTGTAACTTTTTGAGCTTTTAGGAAGATTAAATGAGATAATGCAGGTACTCCTCGATGCATGAGATTACCCTCCAGTAAACCCATCCTAAATTAAAAATATAAAGCCAAAATAAATAATCTACCTAATCTACCAAACGTCAGAACTCAGCTAGCCTGCCTTGTAGATATGCAGAACACTTCCATCAGTCAGAGTCAGACACAATCCTCTAACACGAAGCCTATCTTATCACAGCATGTGGGTTATCTCATGTAACTTCTTGGATACTTGCAGCCAGAAAACACTGGTAACTTAGGACAGTGTACTTACCACTCACTTACACTTGTGATTGTATGGCTAACTGGGACCTGTGGACCGCTGCTCCTGCCAAGAATGATGAGAGTGGGTCATCTCATGTCACTGACCTGAGAAGGATTAAAATTCAGAGCACACTACTGAACCCATATCTCCTTCATACCATTCTAAAGTTAAAAAAAAAAACCTCATTAGAACTCATGAGTTGGGGGTCCATATGTACATATAAAGCCCACTAGGAAAATGGTGGTCTGGCCTAGGAAGCACTCAACTAATGCTAGTTATTATTTTCCTTAGGATCTCCACCATTTCTTATCTATATGTGGTAGAGGTCGGCTCTTGATCAGTTTTCTTATTCTAACACCTGCAACTTAATGAGGGACTTATTTTAGCTAAAGGTTTCAGCCCATGACCAGTTGGATCAAGGGCAAACACAGGATGGAAGATGGGCGTGATGGAGAAAACAGTGCTCAATCCATGGGACTCAGGAAACGGAGAGAGAAAGGAAGAGCCAGGGAAAAGAATACACCCTTCCAAGTCATGCTGCTACTAACCCACCTCCAACCAGGTCCTATCTCCTAAAAGCAAGTCAGCTATGATCCTCCATGATCCAATCATGTTGGACACTCATAAAGCTTTTGGTGAACATTTCAGATCGAAGCTATAAGAAGCAGGCACGTTATTTCTTGTCCTTACAAGTTACACAACAGAGAAGCTGGTGAGTTATCTCAGCGACTATCTCCTCTGGTTGGTATCATATGTCTACAGGAAAGAGACAGACAGTGTATTTCATAGTTATACTCCTGCCATGACCAGTTTGCTGGACTTCTCTCTGCCTGGGTGGCTCAACAGAAAAATCGGATAATAATAGCGTGCATTTCATTATATGGTTAGAGGAGAGAGTTGGATGACTTCATTCCTAGATAGAATCTAGAACAGTCACAAAGGGAAAACAAGCACGACCATTGTTATTTTATGCGTGTGTATGTGTGGGAGCATCTGCAGTCTTCTCATAGGTTTTTAAGAAGGAATATAATATGGACAATTGGTTTTCAATTTTACAACAAAAACTATGGGATCCTGTGGATATTTAGCAAAATTGGCTCCTTCACGGCGTGCAGTGCAACCCCAACTAGCAGAACAGGTTACCAAGATGGGGTTTTCAGTCTCAAGTTTGCACTGAACCTCTCAGAATAGCAAGTCCATGTCCCACTCGTGGTCCTATGGTCAAATTAAGGTTAAATGTGACAGTATGGATTAAGGTCACAAAAAAGCATGATGAAAGGAATTGTGCTGGGGCTGTGAGAGAAAGGCAGAGATGATCACTACATCAGCAGCCCTCACTCTCTGTGCTGTTTAGGGCTTCAGCCTAGAATCACAAACTCCAAACTCACCCCCCAGTTCCCTCAGTGGCCCGCAGGGGAGAGACTAACATCCTATTTATTTCTAACTCAGTAGAACAGAAGGGCTATTTGCAATTCTGGGAAATGGCATTGGTAGGAGCTGGTGATAAGCAGAGGAAACAAGATTGGGGTTGTTTTCTTCTGCATGTTAAAGTCTTGAGTATCCTTTGTGAGAATTATCATCCTTTACCTTCCATTTAAATCTACCTCATCTAATGCATCCTGCCTGAAAAGTCAGAATTCTTCATAGCATAGCTCTCTAGCACATATATGCAGATACATCCATAAGACATTGGGGTGGGCATTTATGTCGTTCAGAAATAGAATGGGTAGGGGGTGTAACCGGCCAGCAGCTGTTACCTGTGTGGTTGGGACCTGCACATTTCTCACATAAACACAGGGAAGTCCTCAAGTTAAGGAAGGTAGTGCTATATAACAGCAAAGAGCAGAGAGTCACTGGCTGGCATTGACATGCAAATGACAGCGGCAGGCATTCTGCTGTGTTTAAGGAATCCCATGACTGGTTTAACCACAAGCAGGTTATTAAAATGAACCAAGACTATCTTTCCCTTTATGAAAAAGTACTGTCCTTATCCTGTGAGTGGAAGATCCAGGGCCATTTATTTACATTTCAACACTCAACCAACAATAAAACCATATAAATAGTGCTTCAAATTCATCTTCTGTTTTGAAGAACAATAACTACTCAAGATCACCAGGTTGCTCAAGAAACTGAATCAAGCAGAAATAAGCAGAAATCCAGCATTTTGTCTATTGTATATGAATTGTTAAATCATTCATAAGTAAAGCCCCGCAAAACCCTGGAGTAGTTTTTAAAAGCACAATTTGTAACCCTAGAAATGCAGAGGCAATTGTAATAATAATAATAACTAATAACTTCATGCAGTAGGATCATGTCCTATATTTGTGATTTATCATGTAATAGAAAATACTGTGGGTATTTATTATTGAGATAGGTATATTATATGCATTATAGCATTCAATTCTCACAGTGACCCTATAAAGTAGATCTACTATAGCTCAGATTTTAAAGATAAAGAAATTCAGCCTTTAAAAAAGCTCAGTAACTTGTCCTAACTAGCGTAACCAACGATACAAAGTGGGGAGAGTTCTGATCCAGAATCTGACCTGCACCGGTAACGTGCTCCTAACCATCCCTACCCACCCTCTCGGCAGACATGTGACAATAGAAATTGGATTTTGCCTGGTAAGATACCCTGGGACTCAAGACATTTTGCTCAAAGTTCAAAAATGTAAAGTTTAATCTATGTCAGCTATTAACTTCCATTTAAAGATCACTGTTAAAAAAATAAAGATCACTGTTAAAGTTCAAGGGATCCATAATAAAATTTTCCATTCTTTCACTTTTGCATCCAACTGATATTTATTTGTTACTCGGTCCATATAAGGCACAGGCCCGAGACCTGAGTCTACAAAAGTATAACAGGTATATGTGGCCCTAACTTCATTTAGCTTACAATCCATGTTAACATAATCATTTGTTACAATTATAGTAAGTATGCAGGAGTGAAAGGGCTCAAAGGAAGGGAAACAAGACATAAGACCCAAGCTATTCTAGGAAAGTCAAGAAAGCTTCTCTGCAGAACTAACTTTTAAGGGGATGGGAGGGAGACTGAGTGAGAATTAGCCAGGTCCAAGAAAACTGGGGGAAAAAAATAAGTCTTCAAGTCATAAAAATGTTAATGTGATTCTGCTTAAAACAATAAAAGGTACTTATTGGTCATGGAGATCTCAATAGCTTTGGCACAATTTGATCAGGTTTCTAGCTTTGTTTCTCAAAGATTCCAATTGTCCTTCCAAATTATATGCTGGTTTCGGTCTCTTTGCTTCTGTCATGATAGCATTTACCAACAGCAACCAGTGTTTGCTTATTCACTTTCAGAGAGAGAAAGAGAATCCCCTTTTTAGGCTAATTAAGTCATCCCCAAACCAACTCTCTAACCAATAGATTCCAGAACCAACCATTGTGGTAAAAGGGATAGATTTTGTGTACTTTTAGATTCTAGGGTGGGTCCTTTCCACTCAAACCACATGGAGGGTTTGTATGTGGAAAAACTAACCATAGTTTCCAAATCAAAGATGAAGCTACTTAGGCAATGAAAAAAACATGTTCAGAAATCTTGGGTGGTAAGATTAGATGTTGGAGGATCTAGTATAGATCTAATGTGAAAAGCCAAAAAATAAGGAAGAGAATGGCATGAGGTAAGGTTGCACAGTTTGGCAAGTAGAGAGGTAGGCAGATCCCTGCAGGAGCTTGAAGGCCATGTCACAAATTTCAGACACAATCCTAAGGTTAACGGAGCACTTCTATTTTATGTTATGATCAAATGTGCATATTTAAAGCATCTTGACTGGACACGGTGGCACACATTTGTAATCCTGAAAACCTGAGGCAAGAGGATCTCAAGTTTGAGTCCTATCTGGGCAACTTAAAGACTTACCAAGATCTTATGTTAAAATGAGTTATACAAAAGGTCGGGGGATGTTGCTAAGTGTAAGGGCCCTGGATTCAGCCCTTCATACTTCAAAACAAAGCAAAGCAAAGCAAAACAAATTATAGGTATCAAGTGTTTTATCCCAGCAATTTGATACCTCACCAACAATGCATCCCCATATAGTAGATGAAAAATGATCATAAATGCGTGTGTATTTATATAGATGAAATTTGTATGTGAATGTGTATCTATACAAACTATTTCTAATTATACTATCAACTGTTAATATGGTTGCTCAAAGGGTGAGGTTCTTGGAAACTAGGACTTAATAGACTTATTTTTCATTGCGTGCACTTCTGAATTTGCCTTTCTTAAAGGGGTCTTCATGTATTGTTTTACATTTAAAAATTGTAAATTCAGTGACTGTTTTGCCTACTTCACGAAGAGAAAACTGGAAGAAGGAAACAATCTGGAAGACTAGTTAGGAAGCTTCCACAACTGGCCAACAAGATACAGCAGTGGCTGAGCTTTGGATGGTAAGCAAACAGGATTTAAGCCCAGATTCTCTGAAATCACAACTCTTTCCCACCACCGAAATTGAGAGCTGAGACTTGGGTTCCTTAGCCCGTACAGTTAGGGCAGACAATGATCCCAGAGCTAAAGTTTGTTCTTCTTTTGTTAACTTTCTTTACATGGTAGGTAAAGACGTACATTGCTATCATGAAGAAGACAGATTGAAGCATCTCTCCAAAGTGGAGTGCGGCAGCTAGGGAGCGCATTGCCTCCCACAGCTATTATTTATTTAGATGAGAACACATAACATCTATTCTTTATCTTTTTATATGATAAATTGTCATTATTTACAGCTACCACTATATGCAATAGAGTTCTTGGACTTATTCTTCCTATCTAACTGCAGTTATGTACCATTGGACCAATATTTCCCAAACCCTCCCTGTAAACTACCCAGTCTCTGGTTCCCACCATTCTATTCTCTTCTACATGATCATCTTTTCAGATTTCTTGGCATTTGTCTTTTTTGTGACTGGCTTATTTCATTTGCCATAATATCCTCTAGATTCTTCTAGGTTGTTGAAAAGGATAGGGTATATTTTCAGTTGAAAAGCGTTCCATTCCATGTAAGATAATATAACCTTTTTTCCATTCATCTACTGTGGGATACCTAGTTTGATCACATATTTTGGCTGCTGGGAATCGTGCTCCAATCCACATAAAGAGTGTAGAGGAGTCTTTGTCATATCATTTTCATTTGTTGTGTATACCCAGGAGTGGTTGTGCCAGATCCTTACATTATTGTTAAGCATGAGATGCAATATGACAGAGACCTGAGAAAAACCCAGGGCCCAAGGGATGGTTCTAATAGGATGATGACAAATGCCTGGGGAAAGAAACTAAGTTTTTATTTGTGCAGAAGTGCAAATTTGTATGATTTACCTGAGCTACTCACAGCTCCTGTTGTAAAAGTATGCAAAGGTAACACCTCTGAAAATGAGACTCTGCATCTGAGCTAAACTACTGATGCCCAAGAGTGTTGAATAAAATGGGGGCCTTGAAACTCCTCTACAAAGCAACCCACAACCAGCATAAAAGAGAGTTGCAGTTTACTCTCATCCCACAGGCTCACCTCATGAGTGGGGTCTGTGCTAGGCGAATACAAACTGAGAAGTGTGACAGTATGCAATGTACCCTCATTACTGACATCAGTAAATTTAAAAATGGCTATCATAGAAATGAGCAGACATCAATGGTAACTTCAGTGATGACTACGAGCTAGTAGCAAAATATAAAACCAGATCTGGAAAAATTCTAGTAGTTAAATTATACTTGAATACATCTGGTAATCTACTAGCACTGTCAAAGTGAGGCATACATTTGTAGGATCATTGAGTGACTATTCAAGAAACTTTCAGTTGTTTAAAACATGACGAATGGCTATTTTGATGGGGCACCAGTGGACACCAGGCTACCTGGATGGAATACCATATTGGGAATTCTGGAGACTTTTCTGTCTTGTTTTGTGCCATCCAAGGACTTCAGGAATGGGAACTCCTGGGCAGGTAAGTTTTCAGCTTAAAGTGAGAACTACAATGAATGTAAGACAGAAATAGGGAGCAGAAAATAAAAACTTAAGACTTGAGAGAAAGAGAATGAGGGAGAGGCCAGAAAAGGTCAGACGACAACTCCATCTAAATACTACTGTCGACTACTGACATTTTCCTGACTAATTTTGCCCCAAGAAAAACTAAATCATTCTGCAACCCACTGCATCTGGGCTTTGCTACTCATGGTTCTGTGGCATTTCACACTCTAGGGTCCTTCAGCAGAAAACTCTCCAACACCGCACTTCCATCCCACTGGACTTAATCTTCCTCCAAAATCCTCTTTTTATCCCTCAAACTGCATGTAATCACTCCTTTGGAACTTATTACCATGTCAGGATTATAGCTTCTCTCATTTATAGTTACGTAAGAGCTTTGTAGTCACAAACAAGCCATGTGGGAACTGGGTTTAAACATTTATTACCTGTTTTGGTTTATAGCTAGATGTTCCCAAAGAGCTTCATGCACTCATTTGTGGGGCTTTTTGCATAGTGATTGGATCATCCTACCCATCAGTGGATTACTCCACTGATGAGTTTATAGCTAACTGTGAAGGGGACTTGGTCCCAAGAGGTAGGCCCCTGAGGGAGTGGCCTGGAAGGCTGCAGGTCCCTCTCTGTCTCCTTCTCCTCTGTCTACTTCCTGGCCACCAGGCCATGAGCTGCTCTCCTCCACCCAGCCCCTTCCTCCAGGCCCTCTAGTCTTGGAACTGACCAACTATGGACTAAAATCCAAAGCCAAAATAAACTTGTCCTGCTCTAAACTGTGGGTTCTGGGTCTTTTGTCTCAGTGATAAGAAAGTGACTAAAACCCTTTTTCTACAGCTGTAACATTAAATAATTTACTTTCCCTTCCTAGAACTCTACTTCTTCATCTATAAAATAATCAAGTCTTGTACCATACAGTGTTGTTGTGAGGAATAAAAGGGTAAATATATTTAAATCAGGTTTTCTGTAGGACTTTATTACTAATATTACAACTATACCTAATAATTATTGGTATATTTGTTACATTTAGATTACATGCATTTTAAATGATCTAACTCAGTTTCTCTTCACACATACAATTTAGTCTTTTGTGTTGATATTACAGAAGAGCTGGTCATTTATAAAGAACAAAATAGAGATGCATTTCTTATGGTTCTGGAAGCTTGAAAGCCCAAGTTCAGGGCCCTACAGGCAGCAAGGTCTGTCTTGCTGGATCATCCCAGGGTGCAAGGTGCAAAGTGAAAGAACACAGGTGCATGCGAAGGGTCCAGACTTGTGCTTTCATCAGCAACCTTCTCCCTAGTAACAGTTCCTGTGATAACACCATCCTCCTTCTCAACTTCACTTCTCAACACCAGTGTGTCACAGATTATTTCCAACACAGGAACTTTGGGGATACATTCAGACCATAGAGACACAGTATAAGCATCATCAATTGCTGAGTAGCTAACTGCCGCAAAATTTATCAGGTTGAATCAACACACATTTACTATATCACAAATGATGTCAGTTGTAAGCCTGGGCATGGCTCACAACCTTTCCAGAAATCAAGTTTTCGTATTAAAGCACAGTGGCATATGCCTATCATCCCAGCACTTTGGGAAGCTGAGGCAGGAGGATCACAAATTCAGGCCAACCTTGGACAATTTAGCATCTTAGTGGAACCCTTTCTTCAAATAATAAAAAAGGGGTAGTGTGTTGGGGATGTAGCTCAGTGTGAAGGCTATGAGTTCAATCCCCAGTACCACAAAAAATAAAAGAAAAAGTTCAACTGCAGAAGGGTCTAAGCTCACTCAGCTGACTCCTGGCAGTGCTTGGGTCCTTGCTGGATGCCACCTGAAAACATTAGTCTCCATGTGGGCTTCTCTGTGGGGCAGGCACAGCATAGCTGCTGCCTTCCCTTAGGGCAAAGGGTGAAAGAAAAAGAACAACTCAGCAGTCGGTCTTTTTGTAACCTAATTTACTACTTTTTAAGGTTTGTCGGTACACCCCACCCATGCTCAGGAGGAAGAGGCCACACAACGGTGAATTCTAGGCTGTGGTGTCACACATGCCCATTTCAGAGGCTGCCTTCCACACACAGGAAGAAATCAGTCCCTACAGTATGCATTCGTTCACGCACTGTGTTACCATCACCGGGTCTCTTTCACAGCTCTGAAAGATCACCCATCTAATGAGCTGTACAGGAAATCTGGATGGGAAATAACATCTCACTTGTTTGTTTATTCATTTACTAAGCACTGGCTGTCTCCATTTCTATGTCAGACATTATAGAAAGAGTTAGGGATGCTAAGGTTTAAGAAATTAAATGTCTGGGGCTAGAAAGAATCCAGCCTTACTCATTTAACAATTAAAGGTACTGACACCCAGAACAGAAAGCCAAGCTGTTCCCAGCCACACAGTCGCGTTGCAGATACCAGCACACATACATTATGTCCAGTCCAGACCACAGATTGGACATGGCTGCTACAGAGGCTTATAGTTCTATTAAAGTCAGACATCCTATTAGGGTATCCTTTAAGCAGATACAAATTAGCGTCTCTGAAGTTCCAACATTCCTGAAAGAATTTTAGCTGGCTCTGTCTTTCCCAGTCCCTCGGTTGTCTCTTGAATTGATACTACGCTGAAATGCTAACGCTTCATCTGACAGTTACATCACCTGAGTCAGACAACTTCGGAAAGAACAGGTGTCATTCTGCAGGAGACACAAACATAACTCACCTCCAAACCATCCAAGCTAAGGTTCTCTTTGCTGCCCTGTGGAAGCCAATGTTCCTTTGTTGGTTCCTTTTGCTTCCCTCCCACCAAAAAAGCAATGTGTGTGTGTGCAGCGAATGCAACTATGGCACTTTCCCCTCCTGCAAAAATAGAATAATCCTTGCCCTATTCGTGCTTGGGAATAGAATGCACTTCAAGAGGCAAATACAAGAATTTCTTGTGATATAAATAGGCTCCATCAATTCAAGGAGAGCGTGTTGAAACTGAAACATTGACAGGTAATTATCACAAGTACCTTAGAAAAGCAAGTTTCTGTGGACAATAGCTGCAATTTATTATTATTATTATTGTTGCTAGCCTCCCTGATGGTCTCTATTTATGATTCGAGTAATCTTGTCTCTTTTGATGAATCTACCTTTTGTTTTTCATTAAGGTGTCAGTGCTTTAGACAAAATGCCTGCTGAGTACAACAAAGGCCACAGTCACCAAACAGAGGACCTTACACCTGCAAGACAAAACACATCGCCCTAAAACATACATGTTAGAAAGCACGTGTACACAGGTGTGTGTGCATTCCATTGTATACATACAAACACACACACACAAACACACACACACAAACACACAGAGACTGAAAGTCCTGGAGATTATATGAGGAAACTTTAACCAGGTTAAAATGAAATATGTCAGGGTTGACAGTTTGAGACCATACATGATGAAAACCAACAACCTTCTGCTTCTACTAACATCTTTGTGTCTATTTTCTAACAATTCTGACAAACCCGGGGTATGATATGCAAGGAGTGAAAATATCCTCAAAAATATTCAAACTCCTTTCCCCATTTGGAAGCTTTAAATGGTGTGACTCAAAGCACTGTTTATCCCTGGACTATCTGTCCCAAGGCTTGAGCAGAGATGGGCCATAATTCTTCAGTCAGAGTCAGTAGGGGACTGCTATGGATAAATCATAGGAACAACCCAAAACCCAAAACCCACAGTGGGTGCTTAGGCAAGCACTTCAATAGGACCTTAAGAATCATAGCCAGGCTTTGTGGCACACACCTCGCCTGTAACCCCAGCACGGTAGTAGGATGAGGTAGAACTGTGAGTTTCTGCCCACCTGAGCACTTACTGACTGAGATGATTACAGTGGAGTATCCATGTCATCTGCTTTGGGATCTGCCCAAAGGACTGCTGTAGCTCACTTCTGGGTGTGTCTGGGTGGGTCAAGGAGATATTACTTTAGTGTGTTACCATGGTACCTGGTCCCTTTCTCTCTGACCCTGTTCCCTTACATTGCTTCCCAACTACCATGAACTAAGTATCTTTTCTCCCCACACCCTCCCACTTTGGAGGCAGCCAACCACGGACAGAATCCACTGAAACTGTGAGCCAAGTTAAACTTCCCCTCCTTTAAATTGTGGCTGTCAGATATTTGTGTCTCAGCAACAAGAAAACAAACACAGTGACTTAACAAAACCCCCCGTGTCAAAAAACAAATAAATAGATAAATGGTCTTGCAATGTAGCTCAGTGCAAAGGCTCTGAGGTCAGTTTCAACACCACAGTAAATAAATAAATTATCAACCCATTCCTTCTGAGATGTTTGAATTTTCATCAGCCTAATATCCTAGGCCAGTGACACAATCCTGTAGAGGTGTCAAGACTAAAAACCATAATGTCCTCAAAACAGGAAGAAAGAATGGAATTTCCCCTGTGCCCAAGGCCAAAACTGCCTAAATGATTTTTAATTCATAAAACACTTAAAATGAAAAGAAAAGATCATGCAAATTAAACTCCCTGCATCCTCAACACAGGGAAAGCATTAACCCTATATGTCCCAAAAAGAAAGAAACAGAAAAGCTTAGATTAAATAAAATCCATGAAATATGATCTCTAATCCCAGTTTTCTGAGAAATCGCCACACTGATTTCCACAGTGGTTGCACCAGTCTACACTCTCACCAGCAGTGGAGAAGGGTTCCTTTTTCCCCACAGCTCTGCTAGCATTGGTTACTGTTGATTTCTTGATGACAGCCATTCTTTCTGGAGTGAGAAGGAATCTCAGTGTTGTTTTAATTTCATCTCTCAAATGATCAACGACATTGAACATATTTTCACATATTTATTTGCTATTTGTATATTTTCCTAGAAGAATTAAAACATCATACCACAGCAAGATATGTGCACTCATATTTGTAGCAGCACAATTTATAATAGCTAAATCTTGGAAACAACACAAATACCTATCAACCATGGGATAGATAAAAAAGATGTGGTATTTTTATACAGTGGAATACTACTCAGCTGTAAAGAAGGATAAACTCAAGGCTTACTTGAGACCATACTCATAAGTGAAATAAGTCAGACTTACATGTGTAAACATCATATTGTCTTCCTAGTGTAAAAAAGCGTAAGGAAAATCTAAAATGTATGATAGCTATTGTGAAAGTAAAAGGTGAAGAAACTGCTCAAAAGTAAAGAACAACAGGAATGGAGGAGAAAACAAAGAAAGGAAAAGATTATATATATATATATATCATATATGATATATATATATATGATATATATATGATACATAATTATACTACTAACCTTTATTAGTTCATCAAAAAGAATGGCTTGTGCTTTCATTGTTTGATCATTTTTTATGCCTACATCTTGTGCTATACCACTTTGAAACATAGCCATTTCTAACAGAAAACACGAAAGCAGAAACTAGGATTGTAAAGCAGCTATTTTTCCCCAATCCAGTTGCATGTATATTCAATTGAGTAAAGCAAATATTTAAAAACAGAGAGCAAAACTAGACATCCCATCCATTGTAAACTCCTGCTTTTTTCCTGTGAAGACCGCTTATTTATTCACTCATTCGCTCAGTAAGCATCCACAGAGCTTCTCTTTGGCTAAGGCTGGCAACAGGATGGAAAAGATGTGTCAGCTACTCGGAGTGCCTACTCAGAGGAGCTCACTGCTCAATGACGTGACACACCCCTGAGCAAGGCCTTAACTCCACGTGCTACCTAAGAGAACAGGACAGCATCACTGGGGCCCATCTCTCACTGAGTGGCACAGTCTTTACAGCACCATCATCTTAAAATCAAGGCAGAAGTGCCCAGTGGACAAGAAAGAGAGCCCTCGCCTGTCTCCGAAGGAATGGTGCCTGCTCCTGACTCCAGCACAGCGCACGGAGGGACAAATGAAGGAGTTGGTAGGAGGTGAGGAAAGGCAGGGGCCAGCTCCCAGCTGACTCATATTCCAACACTAAGGTACTTGAACTCTACCCTTGAAGCAATAGAAAGCCATCAGGAATCCTTAATGAGAAAGTAGTTTATGTTCATTAAGTAATTCATGTGGGAAGACAGGTGTCTTAGTTACTGTTTTGTTGCTGGGAAAAAATGCCCAGCACCCACAAAGTAAAGGAGGAAAGGTTTATCATGGCTCATAGCTCATAGAAATTTCAGTCCGTAGTCAGCTAGCTCTAAGACAGGGCCGCATGGCAGAGGGGAATCTCAGAGGAGAGTTGGCTCGTGGCATGGCAGGCAGAAGGCGGTCAGACTTCCTTCTTCTTTCCCTTTTTATTCCAGCCAGGCTGTCACTCACTCCCAGAGTGGGTCTTCCCTCTTCAGTAAACCCATCATGCACACCCAGAACCATGCTAACACACCAGTGGACTAATTCAGTATCACACACCCATAATCCAGTCACTCCCAAAAGCCCCACCCAAGATCTCAGGAGGCTTTGGGATTTCGTTTCAATGTAAATCAGAACAATAAGTGAGGCGGTCAGGTTACCATGAGTATTTTAGATCGCCGACCATGATGTCCTCAACCTACACCAGTCATATCTGTGGCACAAGCCAGATCCTATACGCGTCTAGATCTCCCTTTTTAGTAGTGTCAGTCCACTTTGCCTTTATTATCTCCTGCTCAATCAGCCATTCCTTCACTCACCAAAAATGTAATCAATCCTTACTAAATGTCAGCACTCTGATGGGACTGGAGCTCAGGGACACTCGGGGTGGAGGGTATGTAACCTTGGCAAAGCTGACGGCATGGCAGGACAGACAGCTGTGTTTAAATATAATTCCAACAGTGTGCAATAAGAAAGAAAATGGGAAGCTACAGAAGGGTGTAGCTATGGGACATTCCCTGGGGAAGTGACAGATAGGTTATGACGTAAAGGGTAAGTCAGATTTAGCCAAAGAGCACGTGTTGGAAAGGGAAAG
The DNA here is from genome assembly GCA_004027455.1 of Hydrochoerus hydrochaeris. Taxonomy (NCBI): domain Eukaryota; kingdom Metazoa; phylum Chordata; class Mammalia; order Rodentia; family Hydrochaeridae; genus Hydrochoerus; species Hydrochoerus hydrochaeris. The sequence continues at coordinate 54,051 of PVLA01007488.1, read as the reverse complement.
AAGAAGAGACAGACATTGCTCAGCAAGTGGGTAGGTAACAACCCAGAGGCAAGAGAAAGCATGATGCTTGGAGGAAGTGAGAGTCCCACATGCCTGGAGAGTCCAGCAAGCTTGAAAGACGGCCTAGAGTTGGCTCTCATGGGTCCATGCTGGCCATGTGCATTGAGCCAGCACGCTAGGCTTTGGAATGAAATGCCGAAGCTTGGTGCTTCACCGTTCAAAACTTATTTCTCTCCCAAATACTCTGTAAGGAAAATGAAGGAGCTCTCCAGGACAGTTCTCCATCTTCATAAGACACTCAAATCTTACTATCTCTTGACGCTGCCATCTCAGTATGAGGCCTTTGGGGTTTCCATAGCAGATGAAGATTGTGAGGAGTGGCACATGCTTTGACCCAAAAATGATATGCATATCCCCTTCTGACCATAACTAACTACAAAGACCCAACCGAGCATAAGGGCAAATAGAAAATGTGGAAGCATATGGTCCCTTTGAGGATTGCCAGTGACTCTCCAAGGCATGAAGGGAACAGTAGGCTTTATCCTGCAGGTAACGGAGAACCATAACCAGTGAACCATCCAGGGTCAACTGTGTTGTAGCAATGACCCGGGTACACTGCGAAGACTGCACTGGCAGGACACAGAGACTTTCTGAAGGTTCAAGTATAAAACAGTAGCTTGAAATAGGGTGTCAGTGAACCTGCTTATTGGATGTTTAGATCCAGATATGTTTATAAAAATCCTAACAAAGACTTTGTTTAAGCTAGTACTTCAAACAAAAGGGAATTTTCTTAAGGATAACAATCACAGAATGTATAAACAATTAGCTGAAATAACCTTGTAGCTGAACAGATTATAAATATCTGGATTTTTCTCCATAGTTTGAGAGAGAGGAGCCACTGGCTAACAAAGGTTCTAGGACCGGGGTCACTGGAATGATCAAACAGGGTGAGCAATTCCTGCAGCATCTGAAGGAGTATTTTGAAGCTGAGGCTAATGTGAGATCAAGGAAGTACACAGAGCTGAGATTCAGATGGGGAGCTGGGTAATAAAGAAGAAAAAAGATGATTTTCCAGAACCAGGCCTCTGCATAAGAACTAGGACCAGGGAAGAAATCATCAGCAGTGTCAGGAAATGGGTACTCCACATTAATCTGACATGCCTTTCAGGAACCCGGTGACTTTCAGACATGGCTGCCATAGTAGAACTAGAGACAGCATGGACACTAAACATGTTTCTCCAGGTCATTTCTTCCTCAGTCATTCTCTTACCATGTATGGGCAGAACCCTTGACTCATGCATTTCTTCCCCTTTTCCCTATTTTGATAAAACAGTTGAATTCACTCTTGCCCTCTAGCAACAAGCCCTTCGTGATTTCTCTTTTCCCTCAAATCCAATTCATCGGCATGTTCTTTGACTCCACTCTGAACTGTACCCTGATTCTGTCCAGTTCTCAGCTCCATCCCAGTCCAGTTCATGCCGTCACTTTCTTCAACCGGTCCCCACCTTCTGTTCATATCTCCTACAATATATTCGCACAGTAGTGAGAATGAACCTTTGGAAACATTACATTCCTCCCTTTTAGTGGTTTTTAATGTCAGTTAGCACAAGCCTTTGTCCTACAAGTCCTTCCACATCTGGTCTCTGCCTTCTCAGCTGACCATATCTCTAACTCTCTCTTTTATCCATTACCCTCACCTTCTTTTTGCTCCCCAAATGTGCCAACTTGATCATGGAGCCTTTGCACCATCCCTTCCTTCTGCTCATAATCTCTTCATGCAGATCTTCACGCAACTGTGTCCTTAAATATCATCTCCTCAGTCCGTCCCTGAATGAGAAACTTCTTATAAAACAGCAAATCTACTGTGATGCTCTATGGACACTTTTTGCTCTCTCACATGTTTTCCCGCATTACTCTGATGATGCTGTTCTTGCGTCATTGTTGTTTATTGTCTGTTTCTTCTGCTAGTTCTTTTCTTCTAATGTTAGTCCAACCCACCTCAGTCATTGCTGCACCCAGGTCTTACTGCACAGTACGTCCTTTGCTTCTAGTTTGATGAAAAACTAAGTAAAGAAATTAACAAATGAGAGTGAATTCTTCCTTCTTTCCTGTACCTATAATCTCTCCCTCTTCACTATCTTCTTTCCCTCAGCATAAAACCTTGTTCACCTCTCCTCCATCTTTAAAAAAGCATCCTCCTCCCTTAGTCTCCGCTAGTTTTTCTTCCTTCTCTTTCGTGACTTACGTGAACCTTTCAAATCTACACTCCACAATTATCAGATGATCTTTTCTAGCTTCTGATCTTCAATCCCATGGAAACCATTCCAGGCAAAGAAACAAATACCAAATAAATGACTGTTTTCAGTCCTGACCTTCTTACAGCTCTTACTATGTGCTGTGATGTCTCTCCTTCCTTTACTATTCTTCCTCATTTCATTCTCTCTCAGCTTTTCAAATATCCTCCACATAGATTGTTTTCAAAGCTACACTCCTAGTCTAGAACCTTCTGTTTCAGTCTGTACTCTTGGGTATCACATAGTCACTTTAAATTCCTCATTTCTTTTCTGGAACAGCCTGGCCCCAGAGTATAAGTGATCTTTCTTTGAGAAGAGACCTGTAAAGTCTGGGCAGGGACAAGTGTTTCCCTTCAACTGGGGAAGAAGGAGAGAAATACAAATTGGTGGAGTCAAAAGTGAGCAGCTTATAGGGGCCGGGGGGTTAGTTCAGTGGCACAAGCCTGGCAAGCATGAGGTACCAAAAAAACCAAAAATGAGCAGCTTTTGAGTGATTTAGCTGCAGTGTACTTGGGTTATCTTAAAGGAATATCAAAGCACCTTCCTAGAACTAGAGTCTGACTGTGAAACTCCAAACACCACCCTAATGGTTTTGTCTATTTATAATTTGCTGGGAAACCATGCAAAAAAAAAAAAAAGACAAGAACTGGGGTTACTTGGGGCAATTGTAACTGAAGTTATGGCAAGTTGGATCCTCACAATGCCCAAATCTGTAAGGTACTTGTGAATATTCCTTTTTTATAATAGGAACACTGAGACTCAGAGGTCAGACAATTTACCAAACAGCATTTAACTAGGGAACCATAGGACTGAATTTTAGATAGAATTATCCCAGACACCGAAGCCCATTCTGTTCTACCACATCACATTGTCATTATGTTATAATAGCGGAGGTCTGAAAGTAGCTGAAATATCTTTTTACTGACAAATTCCATGTCTTACAGGGTGGAACTATTGTATTCCATTATTAGAAGGCTTTTGAAATATGTTTAACGGAAAAAGTCTTAGGACATATGTTAAAATTTTTACAAATGAGAAACAATGACATAGAGTATGATTCTCATTTGTTTTTCAGAGTTATGATTAAAGTCTGCAATGAAAACAAAAACACCACACTGTATCACTGTATGGGAAGGTTATAAGTTAAACAATCTCTGTTCCCCCACCACCACCTCCCACACCCATCCCTACGCCAGACTCCCAGTGTCCTTTCGGAGAGTCACCTCCTTCTCTGTGGACACCTCCATGAGAAAGTAGTGGAACTTCCTTGTTCACCAGTGAGGAAGCTAACGTGGCCAGATTCTTGTTCTCACCAGCTCAGTACAAACCAAGGAGCCTATGACTTCCAAAACTGAACTAGCAAGGTCCTTTAACTGAGTTCTGTTAGAATAGAAAACCAGTACATGTCATTCACCACATTCATTTACTCAAAGTGGTAAAGACCTGCAGCAATCACATTCTTACACACTCATCCCTAGAGATTCTCTTCTTATTCTTCTTCAGTTTGTTTTTTGTCCTGCTGTCCATTCTGGAAGCTTCCTAGTAATCCTTTTAATAAGTTATACATTTTTGGCTAAATTAGTTCTTATTAGCTTGTCCCATCTATAACCAATGAATTCTCATTGACTCATATCTGTATTTTCTATTGTTCTACCAAAAAAACCCCACACATTTTGCCTTTATATTAAAAAAATAAATAGAGAAATGGAAATTAAATATCTAGCTGTAAAAATAGAGAAATGTCTTGGTCAAAACGCATGTGACTGTAAGAGACCTGGGTTAAATGGGTGGTTTGATCTCCACTACCTCCTTAATCCTGTCACCTGATAGATAGGCCATTTTCAAGAGTTAGATAGTATGAATTGTGCTGCATAGACATGCATACATGTGTATCACTGTAACATGATGTCTCTAATATGTTCAAGATACCTGAAGGGAAATAAGTGAGACAAATGATATTTTTAGTTTTAGGGTTTTTTTTGGCAAATCCCATAATGGTTTCCATACTGATTGTATGAGTTAATAGTCCCATCAACAAACTAGAAAGATTCTTTTTCTCTACAACCTCTCCAGCTTTTGTAATTATTTGACTTCTAGATATTAGCCATTCTTCCTAGAGTAAGATGAAGTCTTAGTGCTGTTGAAATTTGCATTTCTCTAATGACCACTGATGATGAACATTTTTCATGAATTTATTGGCCATTTGTACTTCTGTTAAATGTCTGTTCTTTGTATTAGGACTTTTATTTTGGAATATGTAGTTTGGGTTTTTTTTTAGTTCTTGATATATTCTATATATTAGTTCTTGGTCTGAAGTGTAGCTGGCAAAATTTTTTCCCCTTCTTCGGGTCGTCACTTCACTTTGTTGATTATTTCCTTTGCTGTGCAGAAGTTTTTTAATTTGATGTGATTCCATTCGGTCTTTGATGTCATTTCCTGTTCAGTTGGGTTGGGAAGATCATTACCTATGCCTATGACTTGAGGAGATTTACCTAGTTTATCTTCTAACAGGTTCATTCATTCTGTTTTAATATTTAGATAGTTGGGCTGGACATGGTGGCTCATACCTGTAATCCCAGCACTTGGGAGGCTGAGGCAGGAGGATCATTGCAAGTTCAAGACCAGCCTAGGCTACAAAGTGAGTTCAAAGCCAGCCTGAACTTCATAGAGAGCCTGTCTCAAAAAGACAACAAAAAAAAATATTTAGATAGTTGGTCCATTTCGATTTTAGTTGAGTGCAGGGTGAAAGATACAGGTCTAGTTTCAATCTTCTTTCCCTTTTTCCCAGCACGATTTGCTAAAGAGTCTGTCTTTCCTCCAACCTATGTTTTTGGCCCCTTTGTCAAAGATAAAATAGTTGAGTGTGTGGGGTTGTTTCTGTGTCCTCTATTCTGTTTCACTGATCCCTGTATCTGTTTTATGTCAGTACCACGCTCTTTTGATCACTGTGGCTTTTCAATATTATTTTGAATCTGGGATTATGATATTTTCTCTTTTCTCTAGCTTCCAGGATTTACTCTTGCTATTCCTACTCGATTCTCATTCCTAGCTCTGTGAGGAATGCTATTGATATTTTGATTGGAATTGTATTAAATGTATCAGTTTTGGAAATATGATCATTTTGACAATAATAGTTCTGCCTATAACCAGGAACAGGGGATATCTTTCCATTTTCTGTGCCCTCTTTAATCTCATTTTTCAGAGTTGTATACTTTTCACATAGAGAGCTTTCTTTTCCTTGATTAAAGTATTTCCTAAGTATTTAATTTTTCTTAATGTTATTGTAAATGGTATTCTTTTCCTAATTTCTTTCTTGGTGGGTTCATTATTGGTGTACAGGAATGCTGTTGATTTCTGCATGCTCATTTTGTATCTTGTTACATCACTGAATATAGATATTAATTCTAGGAGTCTTTTGGTGAAATTTTTGTGTCTTCTGTACAGAGGATCATATCACGTGCATATAACAATGATCTGATTTCTTCCTTTCCTATGTATAACCCTTTTATTTCTTTTTCTTGCCTCATTTCTTTAGTTCATTTTTAAAGTACTATATTGAGTGCTGATAGAGGACATCCATATCTTGCACCTGATTTTAGAAGGAAAACTTTCAGCTTTTTCCCATTAACATAATGTTGGCAAATGGTTTGTCATAAATGTTTTTTTATCAGATTGAGATAAGGTCCTTTTATAGCTACTTTCTTCAGAATTTTTATCATGAATGGATGTTGAATTTTGTCAAACCCTTTTTCTGCATCCACCAAAATGATCATAGGACTTTTGCCCTTGCTGCTGTGTACGTGGTGTGTTGCACTTACTGGTTTTCATGTGTTGAACAATCCTCGCATCCCTGGGATGAGACCCACTTGGTCATGATCTATGATCTTTTTGATGATTTATTGCATTGTTTGCCAATATCTTGTTGAGAATTTTTGCATTTATATTGATTAAAGAGACTAGCTTGTAGGTTTTGGTTTTAGTCTGATCCTTATTTGGTTTTGGAACTAGGGTAATGTTAGCTTCCAAGAATGAGTTTGGAAGTACTCCTTCATTTTCAATATCCCTGAAGGGTTGGAGGAATACTGGCATTATATCTTCCCTGAAGTTCTTTATTTTTTCTTGTTTAAAAAATTTTATTTAAAGAGAAAAAAAGCAAAACAGAAAAAAGGGTAGCAATAAAACAGAATTCCAAAGGAAAAAAGAAAAAAAAAACACTAAGAAATCAATCGCTGATAAATTACATACTGTCATCTTGGAAATAGTTGTTCAAGTTACAAAATTAGAGCATACAAAGTAGACATTCAAATTCTTACAGAATTCACCAATGAATCTGTCAGGTCCTGGGATTTTCTCAGGAGGTGGTTTTTTTTGGTTTGAGTGAGGGTTTCTGCATCTATTTTCTTGCCTGTTAGTAGATTGTTCAGAGTTTTAATGTCTATTTGGTTCCGTTTTGGTAATTCATATGTGTTGAGGAATCTGTCCATTTCTTAAAGATTCTCCAAATTTGGAGTACAATTTTTCATAGTAGTTATTAATCATCTTCTCAATTTGGGGGGTGTCTATTACGATATTTTGTCTTTTTCCTCAGAGAGGCTCTTACCGTGCCACCACTCAGTCGACCATCATGCAATCAACACCTCTTTTTCATTTCTAATCAACATGGGTCTTTTTTCTTACATTTGGTAAGTTCAGCTATGAGTTTGTCCATTTTGTTTGTTTATTCTTTCAAAAAGTCAACTCTTCAAGTCATTGATTCTTTGTATTTTTTAAGTCTCAGCTGCATTTATTTCTGCTCGGATTTTTATGATTTCCTTTCTTGTATTAGGATTGCTTTTGGACTGCTCTTGTTTTTCTCAAGGTACATGCATCTTAAGGTACATCACTAGATTATTTATTTGAGCTCACTCTGTTTTTCTATCTGAGCATTCACAGCAATAAACTTCCATCTTAGGACTATTTTCATTATGTCCCATGGGTTCTGGTGTGTTGTACTGACATTATTATTTTATTTTAAGAACTGTTTAATTATTTCTTTGATTTCTTCTGTGACTCATAATGTATTCAGTTGTGTGTTATTGAAAATCCAGGTATTTGAAACTTTTCCATGAGGTTTTTTGTGATTGATTTCTAGTTTTAATGTGCTGTAATCGGATAGTATGCATGGAATGATTTCAATTCTTTTGTATTTATTTAAGTACGTTTTGTGTAGCAGTATGTGGTCTGTTTGGGATAAAGTTCCATGTGTTGCTGAGACTATGTATAGTTTTGCTGTAGGGTAGAACACTCTGTAGATAAAGTGCATTTATTCTAAATTGTGGTTCATCTCTGATATTTGTTTGTTAATTTTTTTCTTTACTTAATCTAAAAATCTGAAATTGAGGTACTGAGGTCAACTACTAACTGTATTGAGGCTTGATATTTTTTAATGTCTAGTACTGTTTGTTTTGTCAAGCTTGATTTAAAAAAAAAGAAGAAGAAGAAAACTTTTTTGGAATGTATTAACATTAGGAGAGAAGCTTGGTTTCTTAAGGAATGATGAAGTGTATAGTCACTGCATCTTACCCCAACACAACGAAATAACCTGAAGTGAAAGTCAATCCTGATTATATACAGAGAGAGAGAGAGAGAGAGGCAGAGACAAAGACAGAGAGAGAGGCCACATATATAATGCTTTGAGTCTGTTGCCCTCCAATTTCCTTGTTCCTGCCTTTCCAGGATCAGTTTTAACCCTTACAGGAAGAATTAAGGAATAATGACAAAGGATAAATTTTGGAATCAGTCTGTATTGATTAGCAGACACTGACACAAGCAGTGATATGTCACATAAGTTATTAAATGATTCTGAACCTTAGCTTCCTCATTTAAGAAATGATAAAAAAGATAATGTCTTCATTGCAAGGATCCTTAGATTTGAGTGGTACCACGCATCAGTCTCTTCTGACTCACAGAAAGTGTTCAGTGACCAAGAGCTATGAGTATGCTTGGAGTCATGCTCCTACCAATAGTAGCAGCACAGCCAGCCTTGCCTCCTCCCAAAATAACACATGACTCAAAAAGATTCGCGCTTTTCCTCTCCAAGTCTCACAGTAAACAAGTATGTCTATGCCTGCTTTGATGGCCTTCTATAGCCTAATTCACATCAGATGACAGCTTTGTGCTAGAACCACCTCTGAGAAGATGCTTAGAAAGCAGATGCCTGAATTTGCAGGAAGGTCTGTGGTGTCCCCAAGCTCTGCCACACCAGGTGTTCCAAAATAACTGGCACTGCCAAGTGTCTACAGTGTGATCCACACCAGGTGTTGGCGGGCACACAGGCTTCACATGAAAGGCGCAAAGAGTGTGGGCTCACGTCTCACCACAAGTACAGCCCTGAAGTGTCTGTGTGCCCCCTGCAATTGGAGGCATCTGTACCAATGACAGCGCCTAAGGAGGACGGTCATTTCCTGTTTTTATATTCATTCTGAGTTCAGACAGGAACTGCATGCACATTTGTTATACATCAGAATTTTTAAAATTAGAAAATGGGAGGGTTAAGAAGGATTTAGAAATCACCCAACCCAGCATTTCTCAAGATGTGCATTCTGAGAACAGTTTATGGAATCTCTAACGATCAGACACTTGCATTGTTTTAAGCAAGAAGTCCATGTAATTTTGAAGCATTGTCAAAATGGAAAACCTCTGAGCAGGCCTAAATATCTTCATTTCAAAGTGAGTGCGCATTAAAGCCTGAAGCACATGGATGATTTGCCTAAGACAGTGTCACGTAGCAGCTCCCAGAGGTGACAACCAAAAGCGGCTCCAAACAACCCTGGGGGTAAAGTCGCTCCTGGCAGAAAATTACTGTCTGAAGGCACAGAAGTAGTCAGAAGTGGACACAGGGCAGCACATACAAGGGTCCTGACTCACTCTGCTGATCTCTCTGTTTGCTGGCTTCTCCTCTCTTGCTGTGGGAAGCTGAGCAAGGTGGAAGGAGAAATACCCAGGCCACCAAGGCCACAGGGTAAGAAAGTGGACACCAGCTCAAGCAGCAGTGCTCTCTCTTCCCCCAGGACCTGGAACATCACTTCAGGTTTTTTCCATGACTTACATATTAGTCATCCCCACTTCTTCTCCATCTGATGCAGCTTTGATTTTACAGAACTGGCAAGATCCGGACTGGCAAAATCTTGAAAACGCACGCAGAAAGGTGCTCTCCACAAGCATCTTAAACAGAGAATGAGTTCAAGGTGCCCCTATGTAAAGCCAAGAATGTCGTATTTTAAATTTATTATTATGCCAGGAAGAGGAGGGCAGTGGGGAGCAATGCAAAAGGAATCAGGAAATGTGGTTTCTGGCTCCAGCCCTTTCCAAACTACCTTTGTGGCCTTTAGCAAACCATTTCAGCCTTCTGGTCCACCAGCAGTTTTGCATCAAAGGGAGGGAATCAAACAGACCACTACAGCTGTGCTTGGACTCAGCCTTGTACTCCCAGCTCAGAAGGCACTTTGTTTGTTCATCAAAAATCCAAAGCCTATCTTTCCTACAAACCAATTGACTCTCCTGTTGCCTTTGGGGAAAATGAGAATGGTGCTGTAGGTACATGGGGCAAAGTCCTCATTCACAACAGGTGCACGCTGAAGCATTTCAGAACAGAATGTCACATTGTCTACAACTGACTCTCAGATGGTCCCCAAAATACATAACGCATGTATTCTCTAAGAATGTATGTGTAGGTAGATATTCTTAAAAGAAAGAAAGCAAATATACCAAGAGACAAACATATACTGAATCTCCCTGAAGGTTATATGGTCTTCATTCCATGATTTCTCCATTTTTATGTACAGTTGAAGCTAAAAAAAAAAAAGTTACAAAAACCAGATTCAGTTCTATCTCCTCCACCAAGCCTTTCCTGAATTCACTGAAATAATTTCTTGAAATTCCCACAGCCCTTACGCCTTCCATGTTTATCACCTCCCTAGCACTGGTTATTTAACAATGCACATAGTGGGGTCAAAAAATTGCTAGAGCATTTGTTATAAAACTACTCTTTAATCTACTGTTTCTCTGTTCCTCCTCGCAGGACCTGCCTGAAGCAAGAAAACAAGGAAAATGAATTTTAGTGCAATCTCCCAATCACAGATTGATCATACAAATAGTCATGTTAAGTAACTCAGCTGCATTTGGATAAAGGCCAGAACCTGGCTATCCCTTCTCCCTTATTGCTAAAATGGTATCTGGATGTAGAGAGAAATTTGGGGTTTCATGGGAAGGTGTCCCTAAAATCAGCTTATAAAACTGGCTCCTAATATCATACATGACTGTTAAGCATGAGGTCCTCAGTTCGATTTCCAGTGCACTATATATATACATATATATATATATATATATATATATATATATATGTATATATATAGCATGTTATTTAGGCTTAACTCAGAATCTGGCAATAAGTCTCTTTAGTGATATGTCAATGCTAGAGTAAGTAGAACATCAGGACATCTTTTGCACAGGTCCTCTGAAGGGCCTGGAGAGTGCTTTATGCTGACAGGCTTTTGACAAGTGTCATTATCTGCCATCTCTCTGGTCTTTCACTCCTCCCTCCATAATGTGGCCTCTACTATTGTCACTCACCAAAATGTCACAGAGCAGGGTTGGGGTTTTAGCTCAGTGGTGTAAGCGCCTGCCTGGCAAGCACAGGATCATGAGTTCAATCCCATGTACCAAAAAAAAAAAAAAAGCACATCTCAAAATGTCACAGAGTAATAAACAATAATTTGATATTAGCAATAAGTAGTTTAGTGAGTGCCTACTATGTGCCAGGCACTGTGCCAAGCTGTTTACCCATTTCACTTAATCCCCATAACTATCAGATCCCTTAGGACTCGAATTATGAAACAGCCTCTGATCTCATTGCCTGATGATTGAATCACCTTTTCTTCACATGCTCTGCAGTGTTAAATACCACTGGTCAGCACCATACCTGAAACTCCAAATTCCTCTGACCTCCCAGTTTATTTATCTGAACATCTTTTTTTTTTTCCACCAGCCATGTCATTTCACTTTGTCTCCTCTAAATGCAATGTTTTCTGATCACTTCGTGTTTTTAATTCCTTTTGTGCATCCCTTCCAGTCTCCGCTTTGCTCCTGCAAAATCCATCCTTTAAGGACCAATTTATGTTCACTTACTCAACATACTTTCATCACACACTTACTTTGTGCTACCCCTTATCGTGGGTCCTAAAAGACAACAGTAAGAAAAAGAAAGGCGCAGGGGCCATGCTAATCTTCTCTGTATCGTTCCAACCTTAGTATACAGAAAGGAAATACATGTAGAGACTCACTCATGCGTAGAACTTATAAACAGTTTATGAGAACTGATTATATAATGGATGATGAAAAGAACGGCTACTTTGAAGAAAAAGAGACACTACAGTACCCAGTGCTGATTCCGTAGTGTCATGATGTGAAATCCAGCAATATTATTATTAGTCTTTGTTCAGAGGGATTTTAGCCTGTTTTGTTTTGTTTAATTTCAACATACATGTAAGTATGAACAGCTATTTTGAAGAGAGTGAGGGACACTATGGCAGCCATTGGTGACTTCCCTATTGTCTGGTCTTGAAGACCTAAAATGCCTTCATCATCCTGTTCGGATCAGTTTTATACTATGTTGTTTTGTATGAATTCTCTGTATGCGAAGATATGGACAACTATTTGGAAGAAAACAAGAGACAGAATGAGAGATAGTGAGGATCTCTGATTGTCTTGCTTTGCAATTTATGTCTCTTACATTGCTTTCTTATGTCCTGTTTTGTTCTGTTTTGTTGTGTTTGATTCTACCCTCTTTAAAAAGAAAGAGAAGAAAGGAAGGAAGGAAGGAAGGAAGGAAGGAAGAAAGAAAGAAAGAAAGAAAGAAAGAAAGAAAGAAAGAAAGAAAGAAAGAATTAAAGAAAGAAAGAGACCCAATCTCTGCCCTGGTGCATTTTACAGTTTACCTCAACGTTCAGGTTTCAGTCTTGCCTGCATTCTCCTAGCAAGAAACAATCTCCCCTTGCACTTTCTCTCAAATATCCATGATGCCAGTCCCCCAAAACAAATATAAATGTTATGTATTTGGAAAATATACCAATAAAAAATACTCACGGTGTCTGTGCCACCCATGAGACACTGACCAAGTGCAGCTCTGAATCTCTCATTGCCCCGTTCAGAAATTCATTTGTTGAGGATAGCAATACTAATATCAGTAACTTGCATTAACTAAATGACTCCCCTATGGCAGGTACTCTACACACATCACCTGTGTTTCTCATGACAACATGGTCTGAAGAGGGTGATTATTTTTTCTTCTTACTAATGAAGCACTGGAGCCTCAGAGATGATAAGCTGCCCAAGGCTCCATAATTAGTAGACGGTGTTATCAGTGAGGGAACCCAGGTCCCCTTGCTCTGAAAGCTTCTCCACAACACCCAAGCTCTCAGACTTCTCTGTCACATCCTGCTTGGAGTTCCCGAATAGGCAGGAAACTTCGAGGTAGGGTGATGGGAAGAAAAGAATACGGTTTTGGGGATGGAACAGAGCAGCGTTTGATGACCAGCAAAGCCACCTATTGCTTATGTGTCTTTAGCCAAATTACTGAACTTCTTTGAGTCTTCATATCTTCATTTTAAAATCATCACTGCAAAAACAAACACCCAAAGGGCTGCCGTGGGGATTAAATGTAATGATAAAAAAAAAAACCCAAAGCACCAGGTAAATAACAGGCACTCAGTCAAACAAAGCCTCTTTTCTTCTTTCAAGGAGGCAGATTTAAAAGTTTGCCATCTACCTTCTTGTTGCTCATATGGATTCCTAAGTTCAAGCCTTAGAAACACCTGCAGAAGGGTCTTTCAAGCACCTGCCAGTGTATCAAAGAGGCCAACACATGCATCACTCAGGGAGATAAAGCCAATGAAATGCAGAGGAGATGGAAACCAACTGAGGATCCAGGCAAAGGAAGGTGGTGCCTTTCCTTTTGTTAGGAAGCTATTCCAAGGCAGAGTCTTCAGAGCTTTTGTGTATCAAAAGCACTTTAAATGCTTTCCTCGGAGCACTCCTGAGGCATTGCTTCTGAGGCAAAGAAGTATGGTCTTATCAAAATGCTATTGATTTTTTCAGAAAGAATCCAGAGACCTCATTTCCTGAGGCTTGCAAGCAGGCCCCAAAGTCCACTTTATTTTGCACACTGGCCACCTACTCCAGGATTTAGCATGGCTAATAAACTAAAGGTTCACCTTTATTCAGTCTTTACCAGGCACCTTGATCAGCCTCGTATACCTTCCATTTCATCAATCCTTTCAAAATAATCTCTTTGAGGTAGGGATTATTTCCTGGTTCACTGTAAGTAAGGAAAGTGAAGAACTCAGGGAAGTCAAGTACAATGACACATAGCTAGAAATTGTTGGTGAGATTTGAGCTAATCTATTCATTTATTCCACAGATATTTATTGAGCGACTACTATGTGTCAGGTTTATCTGACTCTAAAACTAATGCTCACTACACTCCTAATTCTTTCTACCAAAATAAGTAGCAGTATTGCCTGCCCTGAATTAATGTTCCCTCGGAGTGTGAAAGCAGTTTGGGCCTCACGTGAGATGCTCATGGCTCCAAATAGGTGACAGGATTGACTGGCATGGCTGGAAAGGGTCCACATGTCTCAGAATTGTTCCATGAACCATGGCATGGTATTTTTTTTAGTGTGCCATCCTTTTAATGATGCTGTCTGAGTCTCATGTCACTCTGTAAGGTCAGCAAGATGAGGCTGTTACACCCATTTCTCACGGAAGGAAGTGAGTTTAAATTGTAAAGGTCATCAGTACCGGATCAATGTCTGAGTTCACATCACTATTGGATGGCCAGATTGCTTTTGGGACATAGTTTATTTTGGTTTTTTTAGTAAATGGTCTGCATTAGTCAGGATGAGCTAGGTTATACTGCAGTAATAAATGATTTTCAGGTCTCAGGGGCTCACAGTTATCAAGCTTGATTTCTTGCTCATGTTCCATGTCAGTTGTGACTGTGGTCTCTGGAACCCCTCAGCTAACGGAGCAGCCTTATCTGTAACATTCCCTGTCATGTGACAGACAGACAAATGTCAGCCATGGCCACACAGTAAGCCTTTTGGACTCTTCTTACACAGTAAGGGGACTCAATGAGGAGTAAGAGAAAATGATTCGATTTATATCACCTTAGTAATGTGGAAAATGGTAGGCAGCTCCCCTTCCTTATATGGAGAAGTTAGTCTCCTCTATGTGCAGCACTGTTTAAGAAATATTTCAGGTATATCCATCAGCCAAGTGGTCTTCAATAATGCACAAATTAAATCATTACATACATTTAATATTTAACAAATAACAGTTCTAACCTATGCCTCATGAATAGTAAATCTTCTACATTTGCAAAGAGAACAACTTTCATTCTAGGAATAAACTTTCCATTTCTGGCAGGAGAACTGGGGAATAACACTGAGCTCTTCTCTGACTGCCACCCGGTGTCATATCTGAATGTGTAATGAGGAAACAAGGACAGAAAGCCCCTTTGCCATGTGGCTTCCAAGCAAACACCTGTCAGCAAGGAGCTACCAATCGTGCCTCGCAGGAAAAATGCACTCAGACAATGTCCTTCCTCAGAGCCAAAAATCTCCTTCTCTGATCACGTCCCCCAAAACGTAGGGTGAAAATGGGTTCTCACATGCCCAAGCATAAAGCGCCTCCTCTGGAAAATCCTCCTGTCAAAGGCATTTAAACGGAGTCCAGAGAAAGACAGACAGACAGATGTGAGATGTGAGTTTGCAGAATCTTACCTTCTTTAAATCATTTGGTAGCTTGCAGGGAATGGGTGGGGAGCATTTGGTAAAGGTTTAAAGTAGCTGATTTTTGCCAAGCATGGTGATTCACACCTGTAATTCCAGCAGTCTGGAGACTGAGGCAAAAGGATCACTGTGAGTTCGAGGCCACCCTGGGCTACATAGTGAATTCATGGGCGGCCTGAACTGAAGAGTCTCAAAAAACAAAACAAACAAACAAAAAGCCCAAGATGGCCAATTTCTAATTCTGAATGACTTATAATGTCCCCATACAGTGCTGAGACCCTATGGTTATATAAGTTTATATGCTGGAAAGAAGCAAATCTATTTTCTTAGATACAGAAAAGAAAAAGGGATACACTTTATATGATAAAAATTTCACAGCAAATACCCGTTCTTGGCACCCCCGCCCCATGCCAAAATGTCCTGGGAACTATAAAGCCATGTTGGGCTAAGCAATCTGCTTATGAAATTCTATTCCTTAAAAATGTTTGGCTCTGAGTCACGACTTCATTTGCAGGAATCAGACTTCCTCAGTTCTTTTAGACCAGTGGGAGGGAGGCAGAATGAGTTGGAGTCAGAGCTTTGCTGAAGCCTTTCCTTAAAGGTCACCAAAGGGAAAACCCACAGAGAAGCACTGCCCTTTACTGGCTAATGAGAACGAGATGTGTTTTGCTTGGATGAGGGATACTCATTGCTTTTGCCTCACATTTCACATTAAATAATTAAACTGTGGTGTCTTGCTTTTTTACTTCTGACTTTAAGGAGAATTCAAATGAAATGAACTTGGAATAATAGGCAGTAATTCTAAATAGGTCAGTTGTTCTTTTACGATATGCCTGGACGTAGCTCTATGATTTTGCCAGCATGGCCAGCAAATCTCCACAACTGATATTCAAATATCAGTTTAGTACAGATACAAATATAGATATAAAATTGGTCTCTGTTGTCAACCATATCATACAGGGTATTTGAGTACAGTAAATTAAGCAGGGAAATGATCATGAACTCTTTCTTATCACCTCTGATAGCCAACACAGTCCCCTGCTACCTTCTCAAGGGACTTGCTGTAGAAAGAGTATGTGACCAGAAGATATGCAATATCTATAGAGTCAAACTGAGCACCAGGAAATTTCACTTAGCACTAAAGGGTATCAGTGATAAGCAGAACAAGAGACATCTACTGGAAAAGACTGTGATCCATTTTGAAAACAAGGGTGTGGGGTATAGAGTTACAAGCTCAAAATGCTGGAAAGGATTTGGGATTTATGATTAACTTGGAATCTATACCTGAATACTGCCTTCTTCCCCTCCACAACCAGTTCAAAACTCTCTCTCAGTCCTGAATCAAATGGCCAATGGTGCCTTTAGAAAGTAGTAAAAGTCAATCAAACTCAGTAGATCTTTGGTAGCTGACCTTTCTGGAAAAAGGCTATGCATGGAACATCAACAAGGTTGTGTTTTATGTCCAAACACCACAACTTCCTGCTCCATTTTCTCCCCAAATGCATTGCATGAGTCTCCCTAAGAAGCTCACACTATTAAACAAAGGTTGTGATTTAGGTGAGGCAGCAGAAAAGTCACTAATGCATGTATAAGTAAATGCCACTGAGAAAACCCAGAGCACTGGTTCACTGCTGTGAATTTGGACCCTAAATGAAACCCTGAATCTGTAAATACACAAACGAAGAAAGCGCTTGGTGTCTCACAGCTATGTCTGTCCAAGAGCCAAGACATTCAGCTGCACATGTGTGTTTTTGTGAGCTGCTGGCTTCCTTATGCTGGCTGCCTCCTGCACCAATTTTGGCAAGGCTCACTCTGGAAAGGCCTGAAAAAGTTTCCATCCACTCATTCCCTCTGGTTAATTATTAGCAGCTCTAGTAAAAATTGTTGGTGGGGACACTGGAAACAGCTAACTGAAAAGATGTTTTTAGAGTTCATTTGCTTGGGGATTTCAAGAATCTGTCCCGCACACATTGAGATAACAGTGGCCAGAGGTGAGACACTGAACTAACAAATGATGTCTACTCCCTCTTCTGTGACTAATTGGCTTGAGTGACCCTAGCCAAAGCAGGCAAGGTAACTCATAAAATGAGCTAGGAACTGTGTGTTCTTAGCCTTCATAACAACATATAACCTAGGTTTTATTTGCTGGAACCCATAGCCTCTGCACTTTGCATTAAACAAATTTACCCATTACCCATTTGCATTAATGCAAATTTACCTTTGAGTTAATTTACCCCTGTTTGAGTGCCCTTACCTAAGTAAGCAGAGATGGAATTTGCTGCTCTGAAAAAGGATTTCCCAGTTCTCTAAATCCACGAATCATTTGCCTAGCAAGAAATACACAACTTCTCTCTTATAATTTCCATGTAACTTTTTTCCTTCTTGGCCCATATGCTCCAGTAAACTTAGGGGACATATTAACAAAATTGTATTCTGCATATAAAGATGATAAACTAGTTGTTCACTCATTAGCTGTCACTAGTATGGCTGGTACTCCCTGGAGGCGATTGCCTCACCCTTGTTTATATTGCTCAGCTCTGTCAGTTTGGAAGGCATTAAAAAGCAGAACTGGGCTGGCTCTTTTACGTTGGTGGTGAACTTTGTACCTCAACTCTGTCACAACCCCCAAAGTTTACTCAACTCCACCTGGCAATTCAGCTCTTCAAGATAAAGTAGGTTTTCTCTGGGAGAAACCAGTAGCAATTTATCTTCTTTTTGTTCTGCTGCTGGTATACAGCTGGTTGGCCACTGAACAGAGAGTCAGCTGGCAGTGGGAGGCCATAAAAAATGAAAAGTAAAAAAGGAGGGACATGAAGGTCACTGCCAAGTATGTAACAAGAATAAAAGCCAAAATCTAAGTAGCATCGTTCGGGGAAAATGTAAGGACTTCTTTTGGGAAATTGTGCTTCATGTGTGTGTGTGTGTGTGTGTGTGTGTGTGTGTGTGTGCGTGTGTGCATGCATGCACGCGCACATGCAGGTATATGTCCTTGTATGCACTTGAACAGGTATATGTCCTTGTATGTGCATAGTTGTACATAGAAGAAAGTCAGGAAACTCTGAGTGCAGGGATCCTGGACATTAGCCAGTGAGGGTCCAAATCCAGGTCCTAATTTCTACACTTTAATGTTCTGTAGCATTTGGTCCAAATTCTCATGCATGGAAGCAAAAATCTCATTTTGTTGCTCTTTCCCAAGTCTCATACAGTCATTCTCTTGGAGCAAATGACAATGAAAGTAAATGTGGAAGACAGCAGGGTGTGAATTGATCCACTGACGGAATGCTAAGCAACAAACAACACTCATGCTGCGACCTGCACACCTGTAAAAACCTCCTCCATATTCAAGTTTGAATGCAGAAGGAAAATAATGACCTTTCCCAGCTCCTTCAATCCAGTGTTATGGGTTGAACTACTTCCAGCTAAAGTAGGCTGACATCCTAACCTTCAGTAGCTGTACAGAGAGCCTTATTTGGAAATAGGAACTGTGCAGTTGATACATTAGGAACAGATGATTAGGATAGACAATAATCCAATATAAAAGGGGGAATGTGAGCACTGAGGAAGACACACACACACACACACACACACACACACACACGCACACACACACACAAGGAGACTCCTATTGCCATGACAATATTCAGGCAGAAACTGAAAATGATAACATCTCCAAGCCAAGGAATGAATGCCATAAATTGATGGTCATCTACCAGACCTTAGGAGATGAGCATGGCACAGAGACTTTCTCACAGGTTTCAGGAGGAAATAACTGCCAGCACCATCTTAGGTTTCTGGCCCCCAGACTATGACAAAAGATATTTTTGTTGATTAAGCCACCTAGTCTGTGGTATTTCGTTACAACAACCCCAAGAAACTAACACACTATGTTTTCTCAAGGCCATCTCCTATAACCACACATCCTTCCTTTTGTCCCTTTATCAAAGCAGTGAAGAGAAGTATACAAGTCGAGCTGGGTTTTCCCTCCAGTTTTTCCTCCCCCACTTCAGTCCTAACGCTTCTACTTTTCAAAGAGATGTTCCTGAGAAATTTCCAACTTCCAACCGCTAATTTAACTCACAGGCTAAATAGAACGATGATAAAGAGCAGATACTGAATTGTTCTGGGAATTGTTTTCCCTAAAAAATTTGAGGACTTGGCCTGGACAGTTCCATAGTCACTGAAGAGTAGTAAAAGGATGTACCGCTAACAGCCCTTCAGCTGCAATCTGACATCAAATAATCTAATGAGATCCAGACATTCTGCTTGCTTTCCGGTTGTGGCTCCACTCTGAAGTAACTGATGTGGGCCTTCTACTTAGCACAGGTTTGATTTCACTGTTTTGCTGCTACTGTTTCCTCTTAGAAACAGTGAATGGATCTTGGTATGTAGAATTAAACTGGAGCTAGTTGTCACAGGACTGAGCAAAAAGAAAGATGTATGTTAGCGTTAATTTAGGCAGGTGGGTGGGTCCAAGCAGCTGAGAGGCAGACAGATGGCTATGCATGCTGGGAGTTCCTGGCGAGGAATCTGTCACTAGAAAGGATGGATGAATGGCATGCTTTTGTGTCCAGGTCACAGGAGGAACAGGAAGCTAAGTCTAGATTTGGCATCTTGTGATAAAATGCATTAAAAGAAGAATGAATTTGATTATAAACAAATGATGATTTATTTTTCATATCGCTACTCGATTTCCTCAGAGAATTTTCCTGCAAGAGTAGAGCCTCTTAAATCACTCTTCTCAGGGAGTTAGAAGTTCAGATAAGACAATGGGGCTTCCCTGATCCACATCAATGGGTTTGAAAAAATGGCAGAAGTCTAAGAAATCATGCCTACGCAGCATAGATTTATTTCTTCCTAGCCATGACAACATTATAGAAAAAGTGTCACATAGGCACAATGCTAATAAAAAGTTAGGCACCTGATCTATCAGTTAAAAAAAAAAAACAGAGCAACTTGATGGTTCTAGAAAAAGCCCCTGGAAACAGTTGTCCTTTGTGACCATTTTTTCTTCTTCCATGTATTAAAAAGAGGTACCTGCCACTTGGATGGTCCCTCTAAACAGCCCTCTCTGACAAGGGCACTTCAGAGGTAGCTTCTGCTCCTGAACTGAGCCAGTTTCAAATATTCTTCCTTCCTTAGAAGTTTCTGTCTTCACTGTCTAATAAGGCTCCTAGCAGGCAACAACACTGGTTACAGCAGACAAGGGTGCGATGATGCATGTACATTTCAGATAGCCAAGGTGCTTTGTGAAGGCTTTAAAGCAAATCAGCTCTGCTTCCTAACAAAAGGCAAATGTGTCAACTGCGTTTCTCTGAAGACATCAGCTGCTGCACCTGAAGATAAAACTTCCACTGTGTCTATCCACTCGTTTCTGTCACCTATCTCCGTATCCCCAGCGGATGGCTGACAGGTGGCATCTGACCAATGAAGGAGGGAAACTGAGCCAGGGGAGGTGGCCTGCTCTTCTGATCTTGCAGCAAAACCAAATGCTTTAAATATTTAATGATCAATCATTGTGTGCAAGATCCTGTTATTAATCAAATGTATAATTCACATTTTCCTCAAAACACTTCTATGAGGCTGGGACAATCACAGAATGTGAAGTGATTTTGCCCATGGTCTGACACATGCCTCGTGAGTCAGAGGGATTGGATTTGAACTCCAGTAATAGATTCAGAGGTTGAGCAACCTTCAAAAGCTCAAAACACACTCTGTGCTCTGATGACAATGGAGATCACCGTGGAGGTTAACTTCATGCTGCTCAGAATTACCAAAGCTTTGATTCAAAATTTAAAGTAGGGCCACTTGTTATGGGGACTGTCCTATGCAATGCTGTATGTTCAGTGACATTCTTGACCTCTGCTTGCTGGACTCCTCATTCCCTGAACCATAGCAGAATTGCCTTCAGATGTCACCAGCCATCTTCCAGGCAGTGAGGGGGACTGGAACCAAGTGACTTCCCACTGATAATCCCTAATGTGCTACATTGTATCTTCCCGTAGTGGAGCAGCCTCTGTCTGAGCTTAGTGGAATTGTGGTATCATTTCCAGGTGTTATCTGTAGAAGTTACTGAAACTTCTACAGCATTTCCATGGGGACTCTGTATAGCCACTCCTAAAGGTGGGGTTGTTCGCGAAGTGGATAGAGCCTGAGATGCCAAATGCAGACACCAGATGAGCTGTCATGCTGGTGAATCTCCTGCTTTTTCAGCAGTTGAGGGATCCTGCCCAGGGACCTGTGTTTCTTTAGATCTGAAACTCCGAATGCCTGTGGGGTTCTGCCCTCAAAATGCCATCAGTCCTTCTGCCACAATTCCTAGAGCCTTTGAGGCAGATGAAGAAGAGATAAAACCCACCTTTGTCTGATGTTTGCTTTCTGGCACACTCTGTTCCGTCTATCTGGAATGCTCCCCCTTCATTTTGGTTATTTCTGCCTCAATTATAACGTCGTGATGAAATCATAACCTTCCTCAGTGAAATCATCAAAAATCATCAGGTATCTGTTTATCTGATGACTGTCTGTCTTCACTCTCCACCCACTCCCTCAATGTAAGCTCCGTGCAGCAAGAACTCATTGCTCTATCCCTGATTCTTAAGAGAAAAAAAAAAGATGAATACATACGGGCATTCAATAAATGTGCTGAATGAATTCACTAATTTGAGAAGCTGATTTACGTCCAGAAAAGATTTGAGCACAAGCTCTTCTCTACGTGCCAAGGTTTTCTTGTCCCACTGTGGGAACACTAGTCCCTGTGTGACTCAGCAGTATTTTCCTCCTACTGTGTACTCCACCCTGTTACTCCTTCCTGCAAGAAGAATTTTGGGATTTTGTCCAGCTGATTCCTGCACCCCGCACTCTGTTGTTTTGTCTTCTCCTTCACTCATAAACTCCTCTGAGAAATAGATTTTATGAGGGACGAGAAGAAACACAAATGTAATAGAAAACCAAACTGTGAAAAGAAAAAAAAAAATGTTTTTCATGAAACTATGAAATGACTATAGATTGATTCATCAGTGGGACACATGGAAATAATTATGCAGAAAGCTAACAGTTATGAAACCTGAAACCCTCTTCAATATTTTATTCAGAAGTACATATTTGGCATGCAGGAATTCCATGTTAATTGTCTGCTCAATGTCAAGAATATATCTAATTGATTTAAGCATTCGTAAACATACTGCATGGGTTTCTTTTTCTGACTTGATATTAGAGCAAAAAATAGACCCTTGAAAGAGAGCCATGAGTTGAGTTGATGCCTCTGTGGCTAGGAACTTTCAAATAAAACTTGCTTTGTGTCAAGAGCCTGAATGAGGTTAGCACAGAAGTGATAGCTGAGAAGAAGTTGCTATTCTGACCTTGAACCTCTTGACCTGTTCTAGGTATGGTCACCAATGTGTATGACGTCCAGTCAGATCAGGCAGGTGGAACCTAGACATGAACTTGAAGTAGATTTTTCATTCCAGTTTTGATTTGTAGCATGCTATTCCTCTCCTAGCCTAATGACCATAACAAAGGCATATGGAAGAACTTTAATTGGTTATCCAACATTTCCAAAAACTGTCTCTAAAAATTATACAGCAGCCCTAACCCAACTCTGCACATTAGGAATGCATTAGCAGAGTGACAAAATTTCAAGTCTCTTTGATAGGTTCATGCAGAGAACATGTAGGTAGAACCATCTTGTTCTGCAATGTCTTGCTTAGGTACATAATATACTAATCCTTCTACTCAGTGGTCTCTCCCCACCCCTTTCTCTTGCTTCTAACAGCTTTGTATTCTTTCACAATGTAGACCTTAGGAAACAGGCCCTGAATTCTCTGCTTAAGCACCTCTATCTTAGATCTACATAGAGAGGCAAAATACCAAGCATAAGCCTATGTTTGTAAAGTGGACTGAAAAAAATAATATAAGCAGCTAGACTTGGTAAAGCAGAATGCATTTGGCAGGTCTTGTGTGTTAAATATTTTTGATCATAGAGTCTTAGGTTTAAACATATTTAATCAGAAGCCAAAGATTTTAGTGGATAGACAAAAATAAGGAACTATATCATTAAATCTTGGTGTGATAAGCATAGTAATGTCCACAGGGATGTGCTGAAACAACTGACCAGGCCAAGAAGCCTAGAAATAAACATTTTCCGGTGAAAACAAAAATGAAAGAAAATTGCTATAAAAGGAGAAGCTGCATAGGACATTGTTAAAGATAGCAAGGAAGACATCACTCAAGATGACTGTGCCGGGTGAGGGACACGGGTTTCAATGCAGGATAAATACAGCACACACAGCTGGAGATTTTAGAGCCAAGCAAGAAACTGAGGGAGGAGAGTCAGTAGATAAAAATCTAAGAGTGGTAGAATTGTTGCTAACCTGACCTACCAGGATTCTTTGCCAAAACTGTGTTCCACAGGCCGAGGTGGAGGCCTAGACAAGAAGAGGGCCTCGAAGGAGTCTGATGACAATTTGGTGTGGGAGAGAGTCTCCGCCAACGTGGAAGTGATCAGTGGAAACTAAAACTGAGACCCTTCACCTCACAAAGGTGGAGAAAAGACTATGTGTGGTTTGTAGGTTTGAGGGAGATAAAGTCACCCTAGTGCAAAGTACTTGCTCACTGCAGGGCCTGGAGGCTCCCAGAACAGCTGAGGAAGAGCATGACACCGGAAGGGCTTCCAGAAATCCCAGGGACAGCTTCTGAGGGCACATACCTCTGACTCACTTGCCACAGTAGTCTTCAAGCCAGGCTCGGCACTCACTCGGCAAGCACCGCAGGGAGCCCACGACAGTTCTTAGGGTTCGCCATACACCAGTGGACACGGTAAGAGCAAGAACAAAAGGCTGCCCTGGTGAAGCAAGGAAGCAATTAAAGTAGGCAGCACGTAGACGATGGAAAACAGTAAATGAGCGAATTAAATAGGAAATGAGTTAGATGTCTTGGAAAAAACAAAAAAAACAGATTCCAAAGAGAGGGGAAAGTAGTGCTAAGGGTGTCATCATGGTTTTAAGTAAAGTGGTTAGGAAGACTCTGGAGAAGAAGGCAGCATGGGAATCAAACCCCAAAGTGAGTGATGGAGTCGCCAAGCGGGTATCAGAGCGAAGCGTGAATAGAAGCAGTTGGCTCGTTTCTCATCTAGCCACCAAGTCCCGGTCCAGACTCCAGCTTCATTGTCCGTTCATGCACTTTTCTTCTTCACCTGGTTATCTTCTCCTTACTCAGCCTCTCTCTGCCTCAGTGTGCTCATTTACAACACTGCAGCATGGACCTAGCCAGTGCCTGGCTCAGAGTAGTTGTGTGACAAACAAACCTAACAATGTCTCCTTCCTTCCAGAATCTGTCAGTTCCTTCTTTCCGTGGTGGCTGGTCCACAGTGCAGTGTGATTGGTGAGTGGGCTTGAATTCACCAGGCTAAGTCAGTTTAGCTACTGAGTTCACTATTTTGCAATTACTTGTACAGTATGGGGCTAAAAATAGTTTGTCGAGAATGAAAAGAGAGGATGAGGCAGGAGGATCACAAGTTCCAGGCCAGGATGAACAACTTAGTGATGTCTTGCCTCAAAATAAAAAATAGAAAGGCCTGGAGATGTAGCTCAGTGGTAGAGCATCCCTCAGTTCAATCCCCTGTACCCAAAATACAGGAGGAAGAGAGAATTAAGAGGAACATGCAGGACACAAAAGGCCTGAAATACCTAGGTACCACAATTGCCTACTCTTCCATCACCTTGTTGTATCTTTTAAACACGTCTAGTATAGTTATTTAGTGTGCAGACCCATGCTGTATCTTCTGCAGTAGGCTGTCATTTCTTTGGAATAAGACTGCATTTTATTTCTCAGGGATTCCGTAATGCCTTGCGTGGGTGCATTTCCATACGGATGGAATGAATTGTAGCTAAGAGGAAGCAAGGGAGAAAGTTTTCATTAAGTCAAGGGTTATATGAAGAACATGCAAAATAGAGACCTAGGAATTGTTCATAGAAATCAGTGCAAGTGACTCATGCAAATGACCTGGCTGAAATATTTAAGACTCCCTTAGGGGAAAAAATTCCATCTGCATCAAAAGGATATATATTTATCTGTTCAGAATCCCTCTGATACATTCCTGCCTGAAGAAAGAGATGGTCTTTCAAGATTCTTTCTTGACCTTTTATAACTTCAACCTCTCTTTTCTCTCTCTCTCTCTTTCTACTTTTCAAATAAATTTATGAAAAAAAATTAGACACAGAAGAAAATGGTTTTGTCTTGAATGAGATGCATAGTTTTCCACATGACCCAGATGAAACATTCCAAAAGATAACACAGTTACAGTTCAAAGTTTACTAAGAAAAACCAGCTACATTTTTATTAGATGAAAGCATCTCAATGCAAATAAAACGATGTGCTATTTTAACCCTAAATAGGAATGCCCTAAATTATGCAAAAAAAAAAAAAAAAAGCATTGCTTCTGGAGATTACAGAATGCATTCCTAAACACCATGGTGCGTTATATATAGGTCACTGTTGTTCATGTGAGTGCTCAGAGGGGGTGAATTTAAATAACTATATGGGAAATTGGCTCGACACATACAGAAAGATATCTGCTCTACAAAATGAGTCCGCCAAACCTGAAGCAATAAATTAAAGAGTTCATAAATTCACCCAACAAAAACACAGGTGAAGTAATCCATGGTATCATCTGTCTACTTTTCTTAAATAGGAGTGATAGACAAACACTGTGAATTTTTACATTTTAAAAGTGTACTATGGGCTGGGGATTTAGCTCAGCAGCATAAGTGCCTGCCTTGTGAGCATGCGGTCATGAGTTCGATCCCCGGTACCGATTAAAAAAAGAAAAAAAGGTTTTAAAACTGTACTGAACAATCCAGTGTCCCTCAGACTGCTCCCTCTCACCTCAGACACACTTTTTCCTGTCATTCTTGCCACTTTCTGAAGCAGTTCCAGAAGTCCTCCCTCATTACCATCTTAACAAAGAGGGATCAAAACTGTAGTGACTGCTGCTGGCAGGTGCCATTCAATAGAAAGCCAGGCTTGTAAGAATATTGTGCTATGTCTCCTTCCACCGTGCCCAAAGTCAAAATAATGACGACAGCTAAATTTCTTTTAGCCAATTCAAGATATTAAGGCAGCTATGACAGTACAAGAAAGACAGATGCAAAAGAGAACTTCCAGAACTGCTTCAGAAAGTGGCAAAAACAACAGTACAATTAGGTTCAAAGTGAGGCAGAGTATGAAGGCACCATAACAGCAATGTATCTCTTACTGTAATAAAATTTTAAAATGCAAACACACACTATACTTGGTGATTCCACCTGGTTTAGTTTAGTTTAGTTAGTTTAGTTTGAGACCATGTAGTTCAGACCAGCCTTGAACTTACTAGGTAGTGCAAGTTGGCCTCAAACTCATTGGGATCCTTCTGCCTCAGCCTCCCAAGTGCTGAAACTGTGTCACCACACCCAGCCCCACCAGATACTTAAATACATGGTACCTCCTACTCTAGGAGTCAAGGAGCCATGGAGGACCCATAGGCATCTTCTCAGGGATCACAAATTATGTTCAACTTTGCACATCAGTGATTTTTAAATTCTTTTACAGTTTTAAGTGTATTTATTTTCTATGCTGCTACAACATATTAGCACACACTCATTTTATCATTATGCCAACTTGTCAGCACACATTTTTTCGACTTCCAGTTCAGAGATCAGGAGACTGAAACAGGTCTCACTAGGCTAAAAGCCAGGTTCCACCCAGGCTGGGCTGCTTTCTGGGACTTCTAAGAGGAAAAACTCTTTTCCTGCCTTTGCAGCTCCTTGAGGCTGCCCACGCTCCTTGGCTTGTGACATCCCTCCTTCTTCCCTCACTGATGCTGCTCATGTTGCTTGCTCTCTGTCTCCGAGACAATTCTCCAAGCAAAAAAACTCAAATTAGTGGATTGCACTCAGCTGTTTCAGTCTTTAAACATAATCAGACCTGCAAAGTGCCTTCAGCTATGGGATGTTAAAAAGTCCTTACATTAATACGTTTAGAGAATTAAGATATGAACATTTGGGGGCATCAGTATTCTGTCTAGCACAGGATTTTTTTTGCATTGTAGGTGGCAACTGAGAAACTGTTTCTTAAAAACAAGGCTTCATAAATCAGCATTTTTCAAATTGGAATAGATACACAATCTTGAATATCCATGATGTTTTACACACGCTTTTAAGTTTAAGAAACATTGTTTGTTTGTTTTCTATCAGTCGTAGACGTTTTGTCTACACAGACATAGGATTCCTAGGAGAACCAGAGGACCAGTGAATAAAGAGGGCTTTGGGATGGTGAATGTTGATTGTCAACTTAATTGGATTTAGAAACACTGAAGAAATTAGCAAAGTGCATTCCCAGGTGCCTGTTAAGATGTCTGAAGACAGCTGGACCACAAGGTCTGTAGTGTCACCAGTGGATCAGTGTCCATCCACGCCATTGTGATGTGATGACATTACTGTAAGACAGTGGGCACAGGAGCCAGGGCCTAGTTTGGAGGTCACTAGAGTTAGATGAGTTCCAGAGGTTCAGGCCCCTGTAGGATCAAAGACTTTATAGAAAGTAGAATGACCCGAGACAACCCATTTCTACATCTAATCATGTGTTCGTTGCTCTCTATCCTGCTGTGACACAGCCATGGGCCCCAATGGAGATGGAGGCACCATGCTCCTGGACATTCTTGTCATCAGAACTGTGAGCTCAAGAAACTTCTGTACTTCATAAATTAAGTAGTTTGGGTGTTTCATTGCAGCAACAGAAAACTGGCTAAGATAACATTTGATTCATTAATAACAGAAAAAGAATGAACAAGTCACATGGTCAGTGGAAGCTGTCCTAAGACGTGGGGTGATGTCAAGATAACTGGAAGTTTGCTGTAAACATGCAAGAATAAAAATTTAAATTTTTTTTTTTTGTCTTTTGGAGACAAGGTGAAGTTCAGGCCGGCCTTTGAGCTCACTTTGCAACTCAGGCTTGTCTCCAACTAGCAAGGATCATTCTGCCTCAGCCTCCTGAGTGCAGGATTACAGGCATGTACCAACCTGCCTCTAGATTTCTTAAAGAGAAAAAAATGGAAATGATCATCAGGATTGGTGGTTCTTCGCCAGCTCCACTGAAGAGCTTTTTGTGAACTTCTGAACCCTTAACATTAAGTACTTGTGAATTTCCCTTAGGGAAAAGACACCACCATTCATAAGTTGCTTAGAAAGTAGCTCCAAAAACAGAGAACCACTGCTCTCACACGGGAAAGAAAAAGTGGTCTGAGAATTCTGAGATGGTAAGGATCCTTTCTGCATTTTCAAAGGAGCAGATGTTCATTAAACCACTGTTTGAGAAATCAACATGAGGAGAAATGGAAAATTCACAGAGCCTCTGAAATCACCAGCTGTCTTCTCCTCCCATGACCTGCAGAGCCCAGGAGGGCCTGGCTGGTGTTCACAGTAACACGGGATGTGGTCCTTGCCTGCAGCTCTTGACACAGTGAAGGGGCTCAGATGTGGAGCTAGGATCCGAGATGCTCTGAAGCCACATTTACCCACATACGCGGTGTGCACACACACATAGGCAGGCACACTACTACTATTATTATTATTATTATTACTACTACTACACAAGAAAAAAGAAAGAAAAAAAAAGCAACATAAGCCTCACTCACAGCTCCTCAGTTGTCTTTCTCATGTGAAATTAACTCAGAATGGAAAGGAAAAGGGTAATACCACTCGGAGACGTAAATCACTTATGTCACATTTTTAACGATGCTGTTTACCACCACTGCACTTCTGAAAAAGGAGAAAGTGCCCTGCCAGCAAAATTCACTGGGACTGAACTCCAGAAACAGTCAAGGTGCAGGACCACACCCCTGGAAACACTTGCTCATGTTAATCTCTGTTTATTATGTAGAAAGCCAGGTCCTCCAAATGAGTCAACATACTCTGATCTTTCATTGTATCTTTTTACCAGTTTTTCTCACATAAATAGCCAGGGTTTCCAAATCTCTGCTACCTCATTATAAATGCAGCTCATTCACATTTTGTTAAAACACCCCGCGTTACTTCTTGGATTCCAATTACCCAACAGAAGGTGCATTGAATTTGTCTGAAAAACAAGGGCCATATCTGATTATAAAAATTTATGGCATTCCCTCCCTCCCCTCAGAATATTTTAAACATCTAAGAAAGTTAAACCCTGGGGGGAAATACAAACAAGCGGCTTGAAATACACACACAATTACATATCTTACTTGTAAAAAGTACCACCACCATCTCGCCAGGCAATGCAGAAAGCAAACATTTATTCCCGCATACCTCACACAAATATTCCTGCTTCCTTCCCATCAGGGCCTAAATGGCCTAAATGATGAATTCAGCATTTTGTTAAACATAGCAAAATTTACTTGTTAAAGATTCCAAGTATCAAGGGATGAAATTAAATCTTATTTTTATTAATAAGAGAAGTAGTAAACACTAGATGAATCAGAAAGCTTGACAGAAAATGACAACACCAAAATCTAAGACTAGCAAAGTAAAAAATTCATTTAAACTTTCCTTTGGATGGTTGTAAAATATATTTAACTCCCTAGACAGCAAGAGACTTCGCCTCACACACACACACACACACACACACACACACATTCCAGGCCCCCCATGGGTGCCACAATTCAAAGATCCTAATGTGAGCATATAATGTGCCACCATATTTCCATATAAACTACACACATGCTCCCCATACTCAAGTCATCCCTAGATTCTTTTTTTATTCTAGATCTCTTTTTACACTGTACTGTTGTGGGTATAATAAATTTAAAAATCTGAACATGTTCAGTACATACACATTTTTTCTGAATATTTTCAGTTTGGGGCTGCTAAATCCATGGATTTCAAGAGATGACTATGTAAGACACACACACACACACAAGCATGCATATATACATATCTCACTCTGAATCTTTACCTACAAGCACCTCATAAGATAAACAAAATAGACGATGTAATATGGATCAGAGAGAAGAATGAAATATTTGCAATCAAACTGGCTGTCAATTTGAGTTAAAACTCAACCTTTTTTTCCTTTCCTTTTTTTTTTTTCCTTTGGTTTTGCTTGAGACAAAGTCTTGCTCTCTAATTCAGGGTGGTTTTGAACTTACCATGTAGCCTAGGCTGGTCTCAAATTTTCAACAATCTTCCCGCCTCAGCTTCCCAAAAGCTAGAATTACAGGCATATGCCACCGCACCAGGCTAGAATTCTTTATTCACTACTTACTGGCTATTTGATTTGGTACAAAAGCCATCACCTCTCTGAACCTTTGTTTTCTTCCTGTCGAGGAGAGAAACAATTTTTGCCTCCCCTATATTATTATTGAGAAGACAGATCTACTCCTGGAATGTGGTAAACATGGGATAAAAGGAAGCCGTTAGCATTATTGATATGTAACTGATTCATTCACTTACCAGTATTGAGACTGTACTACCAGGACATCAGAAAACCCTGAGTACAACCCACATAATTGTCTATTGCTCAGTTTAGCTGACGTTAGATTAATGTTCCAGAGGAAACAGAGAGGTACAACCCTACAGAAGTTTGTACTTCCATCCATGTATTCCTAGAGAAGTACTCACACTCCAGGAAGAAACCTCAGCACACCACATCTAGGAGGCCAGGGCTTCAGGCAGTCTCACTGAGTTAACAGGACTTCACATCCTTAAGAACAATTTAGAAAGAGGCAGTACTTAGTATCCTGAACTTTCTATTTCCCAGCATAGTATGGGAATATTAATTGCTGGGCAGCCCTCAATAATACCAGACAACTGGAAGTTTCACTAATCTGAGGGTCTTTCTAAATTGGTAATGACAGTGAGATTATAATCACCCATCTGGATCCACAGTCATAGGAACAGAGAAGACAATGAGAATCAAGTAAAGAATTAAACTCATTTCTATTTGCAAGGCATGGTAGTACACTGCTATAATCCTAGCACTCTGGGAGGCTGAGGCAGGAAGATTGTTGTGAGTTCAAGGCCAACCTGAGCTATGTAGTGAGTCCAAAACCAGTACAAACTACACAGTGAGACCTTGTCTCAAAACAAACAAAAATATTTTTTTAAAAAAATTAATATATATTTGCAATACATAATAATTACATTTCCCAGGGCTAGCCTCACTGCCTCAGCTCCACTTCAGATCACCAGGCATTAGATTCTCTTAAGGAGTTGCAACCTAGCTCTCTCACGTTTCCAGTTTGCATTCCTGAGAAGAACTCAGATAGTTAGGTGAGCCATGGACAAGGCTGTAAATACAGATACAGCTTAGGTCACTGACCTTACAGTTCAGTTTATGGCCAGGGGCTTGGGTCTTTCATTCTATGCTACATGTTTTTGGTCTGTATAAGCCATGTAAACCCCAGCAAAAAGACAGGAAAAGTATCCTGACTTACAAGATCCTAGGTAATAAGAGGTAGAATGAGAGTTCTTTCATATCTACATTTTTATAGATTAAATGAGGCCATATTAAAAAAAATCCAAGCCAAATGTATACCTTTTGCACTAAGATCAAAGTATGTCCAAGTTCCCACGATTCGTAAGAGAGAAGCTGAAGGAGTCAGAACCAAGCCCTTGACTTTGGGACTGATGGATGAAAAGGAATTCTACCCAGACCAGGAATGCTCCGGGCGACAATATGATGGTACAAAGGTAGCCATGGAGAGTTCAAGGGACAACAAGTCACATGGATGCTGGTCTCAGGGGGCAGAGCAGAAAGTGGTAAGAACAGCTGGCTAGGAAACCCGGGTCAGCCAGTCCAGTCCATGAGGACTCTTGTGCAGTGTCCTAGTGCACGAAGAGGGGCGTTCTGGTGATCATCCACGAAGTAACCGGAGTGAAAGGGTAAGAAGCTTATACTAAAAGTAAAGGCCATCAGTCCAGTCTAGCTCAGAAGGAAGATGAAAGCAGAACTGACTCAAGGAGAAAGTAAACAATAAAGAGAAAATAAGCACTGGATACAGCTATGGGAAAACAGGCAGAAAAGAACTTAAATGGGGTCTTTTCCCTGTTAGGCATTCTCACTGTAAGTCTAAATTTGACTTTGTTTTTCAAAGACTAAAGTCCCCAAATCAGAAATCTTATTAGAAATTTTATTTTTTTAAAAAAGATATCAAACTCTAAGACAGTAAAGCATTGGCATTTTCACTTGGTGTTTCTAGTTATCTGCTGAGATGTCCTCACCTTCCACACACTTTTAAAGTAGAAGAGCTATTGTAAAATATGAATGTGGTTAGTTTTGAAACATGTTTATTTTTTCCATCAGTGGTAGATTTTCCAAGAGATTCAACTCAGAAGTTTTCATTCTTTTAGGCAACAAATGCAAAATTTCTGAGTGTTTCCTTTATGACTGCCAGATATATTTCTTTTCCAGTTATGATTTTTCTTACTTCATTCTTGTTTAAAACTATTGCAACTTACTCTTCTTGTTGCGCTATAGTCAGGCAAAGTCATGTAACAGGGGAAATTTGGTGTTTCCAAAGCAGACAGTGAAACAAAAAAAGATGGATCAGAGAAAAACTCTGTTTGCTAATTTTAATTCCTTTCAGCCCCTGTAGTTACATATTGCAACTCTTAAGACACACCTTGCAGTTTCCTGCTGCGGTACATAGTGAAATTCATGGAATATAAAAAGCTTTCATTTTATACGGACATGGTAGTGCATGACATTTCCAGCACTCTAAAGAGACTGAGACAGGAGGATCCCAAGTGTGAACACAACCCCGGGTGCCTTAATGGCTTATTAAGACAGCCTCAAAAAAAGAAATAGTTTTCATCTGGACAAATAAATCTTAAAAAAAAAAAAGTTTAGTTCTATTCCAAAAATAAATCTAAGTAGTTTCTTGTGTCCTGCTGTGAACAAGTAGTTATTTCTAACATCAGAGCTGGGGCTAAGCATGGCACATTCTTTAAGCACGTCAGTACTAAACAAAAGTAGAGAGAGCTGATGATAAAAGACCACGGACTGTCCTGCTTCTGAGACATACAAATCTGAGACAGCATTTTCTCTCACATTTTTCTTTGTTACAGTCATTTGTTTCTTTTCTAAAAGTAGTATAATCAGATAACTCAAACTAATTTGAAAAAAAGGGGAAAAAAAACCAACTTAAAGAACTGGAAGAGGGAGAGGTTATCCAGGTCAGCAAAATTCAGGTGTAACTGAGCAGAAGTATTGTTGAGGGAGAAAGAGGAAGAGGAGGAAGAGGAGGAGAGGGAGAGAAGGGAAGAGGAGTTATTTTAGTGCATAGGAAAGAATATGGTATACAGAATAAAGGTGGGACAGCAGTAGACACATTAAAAGAAAAAAAAAGAAATGTGGAAATTAAAATAACCCTGGATGTGTGTGCAGACCGCTAAGCACCCCATGTCCTGCAAACAAGGACAGATGGTCACACAGTCCACAGGTGGCCTGCTGGAGCACCACCCATGGAGAAGAGCTCACGGACACAGCAACAGGAGAAGGTTGCCGGAGATTTTCTCTCTTGCCGTATTACACAGGATGGCACTCGGTAAACTGGAAAGACTGTGCACAAGACCCCACGACAGAGACCTCAGTTCTGGGACCGGGCACTTTGAACTACATGATCAGCACGGGTGCCACTCCTTAGCAGAGTGGTGACTAGGAGGAAAGCAGTATCAGGTGGCAAGGTCTGCACTCTGGAACTGTCCTCCAGCTTCGCTCGAGTAGCTTGGGCGATCGTTCTAAAGTGACAGCTGAAGCCCAAGCTTTGCAGGTGTATGGCCTGAAGTAGCAAGCAGCCAGCAGGACCAGCTCCACTGAGTCTCACCCTTCCTCTCCTCCCTGACTTGGGGAGTGCGTCTGAGCTCTGGGAGGTGAGTCTTAAAGGATGAGCTTTCACCCCTCACCCTAGTAGGCATCTGTCACTTTGTCCTTGCTGATGAAGATCTTTACTGGGGACATACTATTGGGCTATGCAGGATAGAGACTTCCTGTCCAGATTTCCTCTCTGGGAGTCCTGGAATTAAATTCTGGACTATAGAGATAAAAGCAACAGTTAGCTGTTCCAGCTTCTAGGAGCTGCCTTTAAAAAACACAAAAGGCTGTGTGTTCCTTGTTCTAACTTGTGCTCCACCCTCTTTGCAAAAGATAAACACCCACTCTCTTGGACAATAGGTGGAGGCTGTGCTAGGAAAAGTACAAGACATAAAGAGAACCTGCATATCTGCTATAGCAGAGCTTTATACCAGCCTTGAAGAGACCATCAACCTAGATTTTTACTTGAACTAGACATAAACCTCTACCTTGCCTTGTATTTTCTGTCACTCACATCTAAATAATTCACAGAAGCAAGCTCTGGCAAGGGCAGAGTATGCTGGTCAATTTGTGACTCAAGCACAAAATTCAAGCTAACAGCTCTTGGATGAAATGTTTCTCTCTGCAGTGAGATGGAATGCATTTGACTATCATGACCTTTAAATATTTGCATCCTACAAAAAAAAAATCTCCCTTTGTCTGATCCCATACTTACCCAGCAAATTAACTATAATTAAAACTTGACTTTCTACAGGGCAGGAAGAGTATAGTTTGACCAAAGCCAAGAAGCCCTCATTCCCTCAGGAGTTACATATTAATAAATTGATATTCTCATTTTTCAAGTAGCTTGAAGGAACCCATCCCAGTGGACTGACCAAATCAGGTTTCTGCAAAATTCTTGGGCTGGGCAAATTTTTCAAGTTCACTCCAATCTATGTAACCTCTATGGATGATCACCCATCGTCAGTTCTCTTCCTTGCCATGTCTCCAAGCTGGCATCTTGCTTTCTTTTCTAAGCTTCAACAATCATAGTTACAATTGACTGGATTGATTAGCAAAATGTGGCACAGCGAATTGTGCTACTTCTCATTACCCAACAACATAAGGTACCCTAAAGACATGGGGGCAAACACGTATTCCCAGGGCTTTGTAATGGGTTTCCATACACGTGTTGCTTTAGCAATTATTTTCAAACTAAATTTCCAGCGGATCACATCCATACAACTCTGCATCAAAGACTCTTCGAGAATCATGCGAACTTTGAGTTTAAGCACTAGCTACACCAATTAGCAGCTGTGTGACAGGTTATTGAAGCTTCTCCAAGCCTCAGTTCCCTCATGGGTCAAACAGGAAAGATACTGGTACCATGTCAGCACAGTCTCATCATGATGAAATGAGAACAGCGTAGCTAAAGCTCTGAGAGCAATACCTGCATGGAGTAAGTGTTACTACTAGTTGTCATTGTTTTGAGGATTGAGTTAATCCATGTAAAACGCGGATTAGCATTCTTCCAGGCACAATGTGTGCAATCACCATATGTGGGCTGTTACCATAATGATTAGCCAAAGTCACTCAGTATACCCTCTCCTTGTTCAGCCAGGAAGGGGGAGGGATGGTCACAGCAGGGGAATGGACTCTTGCTGCTCTGGCAGCTGGGCTGGCAAACACAACTTCAGCTGCTGTTATTGAACCCTCCTCCCTGATAAGACTGGCCTTGAGACTGCCCAGTTCTGATAAGGGACAAGGATTATCTACCAGCAAGGCCTTTTAGAAACTCAAGTGAGGTACATGCCCTCCAATACCCTCTCCAGTCTTCAAGAAACAGCCCCAGAGGAGGGGCAAGGAGAGCTGACTTGCTAAGCAAATAGCTCTGAATGGGCTGCTGCTCCGGGGCTGGGTTCCTGTGGGCCCCACAGCCAGGCTTTGTCACTGTGGCTTTTTCTGTCTCTCATGCATGGAGCAGAATGTTACTCCTCCCGGACTGCGGCAATGATATCCTTCCTGCTCTTTAAGAGCTCCTGCTTAAAGTATCCCAAAAAGTAAAAATCAAAGTAATTTGTGTTTCCCAAATGGGCTTTATTTATAGTGCAGATTAGGATATAACCTTAAATGTCATGAATCCACCTGGGTCATTTTAGAGAAAATAAACAAGATTTAGAACAGAAAAGGGGACTTTTCCGGGAAGTTTGTGCACTATGAAGGATCTTATTTACCTGTAAGCTAAAAGACATGGAATAATGGGTATTTGGTGATTTTACTACCCAGAAAATTGATTTAAGCTTCTCTCTTTAAAAAACATTGGGTTTTTTTGTTTGGTTGGTTGGTTGTTTTGTTTTGTTTTGTTTTTTAACTTTTGAGACAAGGTTTCACTAAGGTGTCCAAGCTGGTGTGAAATTTTCAACCCTCTTGCCTCAGCCTCCTAAGTTCCTGAGATGACAATCCTGTGCCATTTTTCTTGGTAGTCTAATGCCCCTGCAGGAATTGCTTCCCTTCTTTCCTTCTATGCCCCCTACCCACCCACTCAAACACATACACACTCTTTCAGTCAAACACAGAACAATTCACACATAATATTTGCTCTGACCAGAGTGATTGGTTCAGGAAGGGCAGTGACTCAATCCCCAAAAACAAACAAACAAACAAACAAAAACAAGAAACAAAATTTTTTGCAAGGACTCAAAATGGCATATAGCTCTGCTAAAACCCCCAAGGGCTATGTGAGAATGAGACCAAGACCGCGTTTCCTTATAGAATAGAGTGTAATGTTTCCATAGTCCCCTCATCAAACCAGACCAGAAGACAGCCACGAGTCCTTGAGTTCTCATCTATATTTGGCCAATAATTTTACTTTCCAAATTTTATCCTCAGTCACTTTTGAACTTGAATATATTTAGAATACACTTAGGCTACCTAGCATACATTTCCACCAGATAACTATGCAGTTCACTTTTCTCTCTTCTGATCTTTAGAGATCACAACCTCTGCAAAAATAAAGCGTTTCTTGATTATCAAATTCAAAATCACAGCGGTCCCCTCACACAGTTTCTATCCTTCCTTGGTTCCCCATCTGTAGTACTTACCAGGACCTAACAGTCAACCCATCCTGTGTACTTCCTTCATTGTCTGTCTCCACTTTAGGATGTCAGCTCAGGGATGTCACAGCTCTTTGTTCATGATGGTATTCTCCATCCCTGGGTGCATTGCTGGCACAGAGCACAATAGAAATCGGTTGGATGGTTGAATTAATCTACCATATCTACCTCACTGGCTGCAAGTCATTCGTACTTTAAGCATTTTCCTAGTCATCAGGAGGGGGACTGGAAATAATCAGGAAAGTTAACAAGACAAGTTAGAAAAATCGCAGAACCTGCCAATTGCTCTCACTGGCTTTCTTTCCAGTCCTGACTCACCTCTGAGAGGTTTGCCTGCACCTGCAACACCCTGATCTCTTTCTTACAGGGCACTGGAGTTGGCCTTTTCCTTCTTCTGGCCCTTACCTTAAGGAAAAAGAGAATCATACACCTATCTCCAACAACTTCTTCTTTATCAAAGAAACAATTTAAAAATATAATAAGTGCTGTGTTATTCAGTTGAGTAATTTCTATCTCTCAGCATCTACAGGCATCTAG
Source organism: Hydrochoerus hydrochaeris (assembly GCA_004027455.1). Taxonomy (NCBI): domain Eukaryota; kingdom Metazoa; phylum Chordata; class Mammalia; order Rodentia; family Hydrochaeridae; genus Hydrochoerus; species Hydrochoerus hydrochaeris. The sequence goes on along the minus strand of PVLA01007488.1, from coordinate 16,485 downwards.
ATTCTTCTGCGAACTGGAAAATGATCTCTTCGGGATGTTCTCACATTCTTCAATGGCGAAGAAGACAAATACATATCTTTTCCTTTATGAAAACGTGCCCGTAACACCTCTAATAGTTTTGGTAAGAACACAGGGAATTTGCAAGATCCCATTAATACCAATCCCTTGGCAACTCTAGGATAGAGAATAACCATGGCTTTTCTAGTTCTTTCCCACTCACTTTCTTATGACTTCAGAGTTGCACAAATGCCCCAGGGAATTCCCCAAACCCTGGTAGCAGTTCAAAACTAGTAGTGTGATATCACTTTTTCGACACAGTTTTTTTAAATAGACCATCTATTAGTCCAAATGGAATCTTCACAAAACACCAGAGTGAAGGACAAATCATTTTTACTATGAGCAGAAAGAAGGGCAATAGACCTGCAGCCTTGGTAAACCTCACAGTACCTTGCCTTTGTGAGAGCAGCTGTAAATAAAGACAAGAGGGTTTATGTCCCAAGGTAGGGCACGGTTGGCAGGATAAACACATATTGGTTAATCATTATTCCTTGCTATTTCCTGGTTATCATTATCTGCTAGAACTCATTAACAAGTTCATCAACTTAGGCATGCAAAGACAGCTAAAGTAGAACATAAAACAATGATTTTATTGACTCACCAGCACTAGGACATACACTTCTAGCAATGGGTGTGGATTGTGGTTGAACTCATCTGCACATTCCATCCCAGTCTCCCCTGGATAGCTTACACATTTTGAACTGAGTCACTAAAATCCAAATTTTGGTATCACCCAGAGCATTTCTAATTGAACAAAGATTTCAACTTTTACAATCCTTTATTACCAACTCTTACAAATAAAGCCTTCTGGTAGTGGTCATCCAATAACACAACCCTGATCATTTTCCTGGCTTCACTACTCTGTAGGAGCTACCAGCTACTGAGGGGGTAGCAAGTATGATGGGATTGGAGCAAAGAGAGATGAGTTCAAAACAGGGGGTGTTGAACAGTTTCTGAGAGGGGTTGGGGTAAGGAGCATGAATAAGACTTTTATAAACATTGAGAAGTTCATAGTGTGTATCCAGTACTGTATATAGGGGATCCAATGGTAACCAGAGTGGCCCTGGTGCCTTCCTTCAGAGTTTAAAGTGGAAAGAACAGTTCTCATCAAATGCTCTCAAACTACAAGTGTAATTAGAAAGTGCAATACAAAGTTATGATCATGGTATAATATCGGAATGAATATAAGATAGACAGTGAGAAGTAGGGGAGTATGGGAAGCTTTGCTATGAAATGATCTGGAAAGAGATCTGGGAGAGTGAACGCAAGAACATCAGAGCTCAGACAGGGTGAGGAGGCCACGGCTAGGAAGACCATGGGGGGAGAGGTAACAAGGGACAATCAAATGTGAGAAAGCTGCATGGCTGGAGGAAACGGAGGTCAGCAGCGGAGACCAGGGGCTGTGACTGGAAAGGGTAGGACATTACTCTTACTGGAAAATAACGTGGATGATAGGGCACTGATTAAACCAGACAACGACCGGGCCCTGCACATTCTAAAAGAAGATGCAAAATAGGCTGGAAGGTTTTAATTGTGCTCTCTGGATAACAAGAGATCATTACAGACACGTAGTGACTGACCACAGTCACTATTTTAAAATAGACTTCGGCAAAATGGGAAGTAGGGAGGGCCTTCAAAGGAAGAGAAAATAATTAAGAGAAACTCATAGTCAAGTGAGAGGCAGCAAGATCTTGAACTTGCTAACAGAGGACTAAAAGGGTTTGGGTCTGAACATCCTGAGGGTGGTTACACCAATAATAAAGTTTTAGACTAAGAAGAATCAAAAGCCTTGCTTCAGAGCCATCTCAAATTTGCAGTCACAGTATCTGGGTCAGACAAATAACTAATTCTGGTCCAGTGTTCATCGAAAGTACAATGGTACACAGGTCAGTGAGTCAAAAATATTTACTGGGTGATTACTGTGTGCTAGGTATTGATTTACATATTTACATATTCAAGATCGAAAAGAAATTAGACCAAATAGCTACCTTCATAGAATATGATTTGTACCCCCCAAAAAAAGGTAGTTTGCAAAAACAAACAAAACAAACAAAAAAGTCAGGAAACCCAAGATCATGTGGTTAATCTGCAAATGAACCATGAAGAAGTGATGTATAAGCAAAACATCAGTTCAAAGAATTGGATAGTATTGTGTATAAATTCTCACAGTAAAACGTACTGAAGGCTAAGAAGATACATTAGAATGCAAATTCAAATCACCATCATCAAAGGAGGAAGTAGACTTTAAAAGCTAGTTGTGAATGTCATCCAAGAATTTAGAGGACACAGTGAAAGACAAGATAAATAATAGATCTTTATTCTTCAGAAAAAAAGAAAGAAGACGGGGAAATCCCTCTAGCAAGGCTACTTACACATCTTGGCCCTTCACCAATGCTCAGAGTAGATATTGAATTTCAAGAAAAAAAATAAACCTTCTTTGCCATTTTTACTTCCAAAGAGATGCTAAAATTGTATCATAATGGAGCAGCAGGAATACTAGGGCTCTCAAGTCTAATCAGTTTTTAAAATGAAGAGAAAATGGACAAAATATACTAACTAAATTTATCTTCAAAAGTAGACCTCCCCAAAAGGTCAGAAAGTACTCAAAATAAGAACAAATACTAAGGCCAAAAATAAAACAAAATTGATCAACTTAAAAGCACAAAGACCAAACATGAAAAATATATACACATAGTTACATACTCATATCTATATATAAAATTAAGCCAAGATTGTAAAAAAGAAAAACATTAAAGTTAGAAGAGTAAAACTAAAGTGCCTGAGTCATGCAGCTTGTCAATAAGTTATTAAAAATTTGCTCTATGTATAGCTGAGCTGATGCTAAAGTAAATGTGAGAGAAGAGCTATCAAAATGTTAATTTGGGCTGATTAAAAAAAGCATGATCAAAGCATGCTACATCAGGTTATTTTTTCATCAGATTATTGCCTTGCAATTTACACCTAAATAAATTCCATGTGGATTGGAAATTGTATGAATAGAAAAAATAAAGTGTTGGCAGCTTTTTTTTTTCTTTTTTCATATCGTGGTACAAAAATAATCCTTTCTATGCATAATCCAAAAATCTGCAACCATAACAGGAGTTTAGCTTCCTATACCATCTCAGGTAACCTAGAACACAAACATATGTCCAGTGTTCCATGTGGAAAATAAGGGGCTAAGAGGACTTCTTGTGGGGGCCAGGGAATCAAGCAAGGGCTAATAACAGATGGAAGAGGGACCAAAGGATATTCAAAAGTCTGCAGAAATACATGAGTTTTGAGTTCTCAAATTATTTTCAATTTTTTTATTTTAAAGATAATAATGCCCAACAAAACATAATAAAGCTAATCAAAACAAAGCAGTAAAATTGGCACAGAACTTCAAAGCAGGATAATAAGAAAACAATAATGACCACCATAGCATAGCGTGTTAACTTCACAATAGTTGTCCATTCCATCAGACAGAGCAAAATCAAACCAAACAAAACAGAATAAAACCAATTAAAACAGAACACTGAATAAAGAAAAACAATTAATCAGAACAAAACAAAGCAGTGAAACAATCTTGAATTTCAAAAACAAGATAGAAAAAAATTTGCTATATTGCATACTGTCATCCTCCCAACAGATGCTCAGACCTCTGGCCCCAGGCCTGCAAAATCGACCAAACAATACAAGCATTCATTTGCTTTTTGTACCTCAGTTGCTATCAACTCAACCTGTCCTCTGAGCCAGCAGGTTGCTGACAGGGGTGGGGGTTCTTGATTCTCAGCCTGAGCACTGGTAGGCTCATGGGAGGTGCTATTTGACTTTTCTCTTCCTAGACCTCCAACGGCTTATCAGAAAGCCTGGCTATTTGGCTTCTTGGCAGGTTCCTCCCAGGCACAGTGTGGCTGATTCTTGGGAGGCTTTGACTACTCATATTTTTATCATCACAAATGCAAGACATAATCCCAGTTAAAAATTTAAAACAAACTAAGTAGAATATAAAGTAAAAGTTACCATCGTCCCCAAATCTACTTAGAAAGATAGCCATTACTGGTAAAACAATGGCACAATTCCAGGGGTTATTTTGCATTTTGTTTTGTTTTTCAGTTTGACCAGCTTTTCAGGTGCCCTTACATAACAGAACAGAAACTAGAAGTCTGAATTTTTTTTAATGCAAGAACAACTGTCTCTCAAATACTCTTATGTACATTTTTGTAATACTGTCTTTGTTATGGTTTGTGTCTAGATGTTACCCCAAAGCCTCATGCAGTCATAGATGTAGCTTTTTCAGAGGTGGCTGGATCTAGAATGTGTGACACTGGGATTTGATTCATGGTGTTATGCTAGGTTTAGGGGCACTAGGATGAAGCATGTGATTATCATCTGTCCTAAGTAGCCTGGATAAAATACAAGGAACAGAAAGAACTGTAGTTGCTTTGCCACCTTCTCCCTGCCATGAACTGTTTTTCCTTTGCAATGACTATCTGCCAAACTGTCCTGCTTTGAAGCCAGCCAACTATGGACCAAAACCTCTGCAAACTGTGAGCCAACATTTCCTCCCTTAACTTCAGTGTCAGGTATTTAGTCTTAGCAATGAGAAAAGTAACTAAGACAATCAAATTAAGCAGAGTTGATCTATCAAGTTTCATTGATTTAAATAGTGTTTGCTCATGTCTGGCCCCTCTTTAATAAGAGATGGAAGAGAGGGATTCAGATATTCATCATTAAGTGAAGATCACTACGATACTGATACTTCAAGATCCATTTTTGAACTTTTTTGCTCTTTGCTATATGTGTTCCCCTTAAGGAAACAGAAAAGCACAAAGAGAAAAATAGTCACCAGTAATCTACTATGCAGAATCAAATTATCAAATTTTTTTCAGGACAAGGTCTCATCCTGCATACAGCCCAGGCCACCTTAAAAACTCTGAATCCTTTTGCCTTAGCTTCTCAAGTGCTGGGATGATAAGGCCATGTGTCACTAAGTCCAGCTCTTGCTGTTAGCTGTTGATGAAGAACGATTCCATGTTTAACAGACCCAGAACAGGTAAGGGCAACTGGAAGATGAAGCTGAGCAGATTGAAAGTGACAGACCACAGCCCTGTAGACCCTCATAAACAGGATGAGGAGGAACCCACAAGGTGGTCAGAGACTTAGTTTGAAAATCTCTCTGTCGGAATTCACGGAGTCAAAGAGCAGAATCTCAGACCCTGACTGTAGGAAGGCAGACTGGTTTTGACTCTGGTAAACTTGCCGCCATTGCCTGCACACCCAACACTTGACTGGAAGAAAGAGTCTGGGAAATGCATAGGTCCCAGTCTGAAACATTATCATCTGCCCTCATCCTCCACCCAGAAACTCGGGCTGAATCCTCACCCTTGATGCAGTTCAAACCGGAAGTATTTGAAGCCAACATGGGAGCTGAGGGTGAACTGACGCCCAGCGCAGAAGGGACTCTTTAAAAAGAACTTCAAAAACTGGTTCTGTTTTAAGCTAGAAAGAAAGCAAAGAGTCTTGACCAGCAGCACTGACACCTTTTTTTCAGATAAAGGTGATGAAAAGACTGGGATTGTCAGAGCTTCTCGTCCAGCTGAACTCATCCTCATGGTCCAAGGGAATGCATTCAGCTCTGCAAAAAGCTTCAAGTGGTAATCAAGCCTTTCCAGTGAAGAGCCCGTGGGCCAGCCAGGTGTGGAAGCTGCTGCCCAACACTGCTGGGGAGGTGCAAAAAAGCCCCAGCACATCCCTAAATGACCGGATGTGTTCACATTCCCATAGGGCCTTACTCATGGACAATTATCAAGTGTCACAAAATATTCTTCTTTTGATTTTTTTTACCCTGTCATTCAGTAATATAAACATGCTCTGCAGCTTGTTGGGCAGATTAGAGCCCATGGGCTGGTCTGTGGTTTGCTGACCCTTAATCTAAGAGCAGAGTTCCTGAGTCAAGTTCACATTGTTAATGACACAGAGAAGGCTAAGCCAGGGAAAGAAGAGGCATTCTGAATGGAGAGGATTTCTTCTTAGATTGGGGTGGAAAGGGGCCTAGATGATGCAGGCACTTTTAGGGTCCAGCAGTTCACCCAAGGTGTATCTCCTCTGAGCTGACCAGCAGAAGCAAGGGAGTGAGGAGGGAGATGAAGCCTCCTTCTCCAATTATGCATGCTCTACTTTCCCAATGAATCAGACCAGTGAAAAGATTAGCAGAGTCAAATTTAATTCAGAAGACCCCCACCCCTTTCTGCATAAAGATGAGGCCCTACTTTGTACACAAATAAAAAGCAACAGTTCTCAGGTCACCTCCACATCAGTCATTGGAGGAAGTCTTTGTTTACCTGTAGGCACCGTGTGCATGAAGCTCTTATGCAAATCCCAGCAGCCAGCTCAAAATAAGCCCGAATTTGGCCTTGATGGATTTATTTCTCATTTGCTGCAGGCACAGACCACATCTATTGAGGAGAGAAAATAATACCAGCCCTTCTGCAGCCGCTTGCCCAGGAGTCCCGGGCCTGCCTGGCAACGAGCCTCTTGCCCCTTCTCCAGCTTGGGCCTGACATTACCTAGACATTGAATAGTCTGATGCAAAGGGTTCAATGCAGGGTTTGCACTTTCCCAGCCATTAGCCAGCTGCCAACGCATTTCATTATCTTAGGAGTGTTTTGTACATCAAAGAGAGCCCCAAACAGTGTGATCAAGTGGAAGTAACAGTTCCTGGTCAACATTATAACTTGCAGCATTTTTTTTTTTCCGTGGAGATAATGCCATCTGGCATCCAGGAACAGCAAAGGCCAGCGATGGAAAAACCCCATCGCCCTGTTTTGCTTATTGGTGTAACAGTTAATCCTAATAAGGGCAAGGCCACATAGCAACTGCCCTGTCACTATCTTGTATATCTGTTGTCTTATACAGGCCAAGCTGCCCTGAGCCAACAAAACCAAAGGTTACACATGGGATGGCCAGGAGACAAGCAGCAAGGGGAGGTGGGAAAAAGAATCTCTTATTTGTTTTTGTTTATTTAACTGTTTAAAATGCCACACACACACACACACACACACACATTTAAAGGCTTATTCTTCCCAAGCAACAAGACTTTCTGGGCAAACTAAAATAATTGGCTTTAAAATTACCTACTACATAGACCCCCTTTTAACATTATTTCTTAATGTCTTCTTCAATATCAATGTTACTTTGCATTAATTTCAAAAATCTTCCTCCTACCCCCCTGAATTTTATATACTACCAGTCTTTTTCTAAACCAGACTTCTAAAATGATTTCTGACAAGAAAGTTTTGAGCCTCTCACTGTTCTATTACAATAAAGAGGAAGACAAATTCTAAAGTGATGGCAAATAAAAAACTCATTTATGGTGTGCTCCAAATCCTGCTTTCTTGATTTTCAATTGACAAAATACCGTATCTCATTATTTCCATGTGGGCACCAGTCTTCGAGACAAAAGAACAAAACCACAGGGAACAATCACCCTCTCTGTTGAAATGAGGACAAATGATCAGGTTTATAATTCTCTTTTTTTTTCCCACAGCCTCAAACATAGTTGCCACAGTTAATGGCGACCGCTTATACAGCCTTCCGGTGTGTTTTCCACTCATTACACGAATGCCTCCCCTCTTCGCAGCTTCCTAACACCCCTCTTCCTGGCCCAACCCCTCCCATCTCTGCTGCAGGAAAAGCCTGAAATTTTGAGTAAGATACTTCCTTCTCTGGTGTCAGCTCACATAGAGAGAGTATTTTGCAATTCCCATTTAAGCAATTATGTCAAAGCGTGGAAATTTCTAGGGCACTCTTCACGTACACACCATTCTGACCCCCTAGCTGGTTTTAAAAATAAGTAGATGCCACCCAGTAACTAACTGTGATTTGAAATTCTCTGAGAAACATCCAACATAATCCACTGTCTACCACTATTTTTCTCCTCAGTGTCATAAATGGTAGTAAAAGTACAACCCTCCTGGGAAAGAGACCAAGGTTCCTATTTTAGGCTGGCATGGAAACTGAGCTCATTGCAATGAAGCCTTTACCTGCCACAATGAGAAACTAAACTCTCCAACCCCTAATGGCCTCAGTCCACAATAACACCTGCTCGCTTCTTTGCCTATTACAAATCAGTAGAAAAGAGACAAAGGAGGCAGGAATGGAATGCAGTTGGTACCTTTGGCAAAGCCAGGGAAGAAAATTCTGTGATAACCTGTTTCTAGGACATGGTAGTCAGAAACCAACACTGGAATGACTCATTCCTAACGCATATGTCATGTTTCGCATCTTAGAAAACACTGTGAGTCTCTTGCTATAGAAAGAAACGTTTGCTAGGAGAAAACTTAAACTGAAGGTGAAGAAACATTGAGCTGGGTCTTCAGAGTAACTGACATAATGACAGAGCTCGTGCTGACTCCAGAACTTGCAACTGCTAGTGTGTTGGTCTTGCTGCTGGCTACCCACAATCACTTCTTAAGCACTGGTTAGCCTCACGACCTGTGCAGGCATTGACAATACTGTTTTGTTTTGTTTACGGCTGTGGTACCCAGACTTCCACAGTGGTGTACATGTTCAGCCTTGCTTATGTTTTTAGTTTTGAGACAGAGTCTTAATTAGACTCTGCCTTACCTGGACTGGACTCAAACTTGTGGTGGTCCTGCCTCAGCTTCCCAAAGTGCTGGATTACAGGTGTGTGCCACTACTCCAGACTGCACAAGACCAGTTATTTATTTTTTGTGGTACCGGGGATTGAACTCATGACCTTGCACTTACCAGGCAGGTGCTTAAGCCACTGAGCTAAATCCCCAGCCCCACAATACCTTTTATAGGACTTATAAAAAGAAACACTGGGTCTCAAGGGAGTCCCAAGCTAATAGAGGCTGATGTTGTCACTATGAACCGTGAGGGATACATACATGCTTCCGTCTGACGCCACAACGCAGCTTGGGAGGACCGCACCAGATCTCACACCCGGCTGCATAGAACTTGCCCCTTATAACTCTAGGAATGAATCAAAGCAAACCTCTCCTATTCCCTTCCTTTCCCTCCCCTCCCCCTCCCTTCCCTCCCCTCTCCCCTTTCCCTC